>JAQGDQ010000753.1:0-101727 GCA_030141605.1 Tubiluchus corallicola
AGAATACATCACCAATTAAACTGGAAAAAAAACACACAGAGAATGTCAGCAACATACAGAATATTCCATCCAACATACGGCACAGAATTGGTCGTCAAGCTCTGCACTAACTAAAGGATCTCATCTTAAATATCTCATCGTTAAAATATCAGGGATCAGTATTATGGAACTCGCTACCTGCTCATATAACTTCCTTACCTCTGCATTCACTAAATAAACAGTACGCTAAGGCACTTCATGAAACTTACATATAAATCAGTTTTTTGTCTATTAGATGTACATTCTTGTGGTAACTTTTGCTGAAAAACAATTTTTTATAAGGTGCAAACTCACTTTCTATAATGTACAATAATGAACATGCTTCTTATATTACAGGCAAACACAGTCAGCAAAATGGACATAATGATTTCACTCAGAAACAATTGTAAGATATTTTGCTTAGTAGTTCGTAAATTTGTCATGGTTTTTGATTTTTGTTTTTTGCTGTTGTATTTTTGTTTTTGTATTTCTGCACGTTTATGTATTTTTTAATATAGCTGTGTCTACTGTCGTTAGTGTCCTTTTGTTTACTGTCCTTTGAGAAGGGTGGTTGACTCTGTAACCTTTAGTTTTTCGCCACCCTTTCTCCTATGTTCGTTTGTATTTTTGTGTATTTTAATGTCAAATTATTGTATATGGAGGAAAATAAATTACTACGCATTTATACGCATTTTCTTACAGAAACCACCAAAAAGAAATTCCAAGTATCAAAATGACTCAGTTGAAGCATTTTCTTCTTGTTAACGTTGAATGAATAAAGAATAAATTGACCTTTAATGCAATCACATAAAAGTAAAACAATTTTGCAAAGTTAGCAAGAAAATTAATTGGTGAATACTACCAACGCTGGAACTTCGGTTGCAAATATGTATTCGATTAATCGGACACGAAACTGATTCGATAATCGATTACGATTACTTATAATGTTATTTTATGAAAAAGCAAACACACATGAAAACCACGTATTTGTGCTTAAAAGAACTTTGCGTCTGCCAAACCCAATGCGTCAAGGAAGAACAAAGCCAGTACAAGCGCACTAAGTTACTATACAACGGTAGCGCCATATTACAGGATTGCACTGCAGTAACAGTTACTGGAAATGGTGCTGACAAACCATTGGCATAGCAGTGTCTAGTATTTTCTCCATTACTGCTGTGCTCATCTGTCTCGAGGGCAAATTTCTTTTATTTTAGAATTCTGCCTACCAAGTGTTTACAAGACGAATAGTGGACATATGGTGATAACAGGATGATATATGGATACATTTGTACTGTGACTTTGTAGATTTGTAGTTGAATGGTATCGTAATACAACCAATCGAAGCCGAAAAAATAATCAATGGTCAGAAATAACAAAAACAAAAATACAACAGCAAAAAACAAAAATCAAAAACCATGACAAATTTACGAACTACTAAGCAAAATATCTTACAATTGTTTCTGAGTGAAATCATTATGTCCATTTTGCTGACTGTGTTTGCCTGTAATATAAGAAGCATGTTCATTATTGTACATTATAGAAAGTGAGTTTGCACCTTATAAAAAATTGTTTTTCAGCAAAAGTTACCACAAGAATGTACATCTAATAGACAAAAAACTGATTTATATGTAAGTTTCATGAAGTGCCTTAGCGTACTGTTTATTTAGTGAATGCAGAGGTAAGGAAGTTATATGAGCAGGTAGCGAGTTCCATAATACTGATCCCTGATATTTTAACGATGAGATATTTAAGATGAGATCCTTTAGTTAGTGCAGAGCTTGACGACCAATTCTGTGCCGTATGTTGGATGGAATATTCTGTATGTTGCTGACATTCTCTGTGTGTTTTTTTTCCAGTTTAATTGGTGATGTATTCTTTCATTAAGCAGTTGTAGTGTTGTTTTTTGTGAATTAAAGAGTATTTTTAGCCTTCAAATCCGCCGAAATTGCGCACTTCATTGTATAGCACTGTTTACAATTTTGTTGCCGGACAAGATATTTGGTATCCAAGGAAACCATTACCAAACAGTAGTCTCCAGTTCCGTTTTTTGAAGTTTTGTAAGCAAAAGTGGACAAGTGCTTAGGGAGAAAATGCATCTTGAAAGGCCAATTTCATTTAAAGCAGGGGTATGCAAATTATCTGACTAGCCGAGCCACATTAAACTTTCCCGCAATTCCTGCGGGCCACATGCAGTTTGATCAAGAAGCCAAGTACAGAAAGGCCTAATAACGATTTTTTTGCATCCGACCTGCGTACATCATTACTACTACACTCAGAGAAACTATTTTAGAAGTTATTAAAATTTATATTACAAACCATATATTTCTACTTTCAGGACAGATTGTGGTAATTTCATTACAATGCATATTAGTAACGTGTATCACACAGTCTGTGTAGTACAGTGACATTAAGCTACAACTGTCTTGTAAGGGTTAATGGCATCCGATCTAGTAGAAAAAACTACCAGCACTATCTTTGGGATTGTGGCACAGACTTCAGCTGGATACACTCAATTCATCCCCCGGGCCGCACTTTCATTAGGTTGACAAATCTCTTCGCGGGCCGCAGTTTGCACACCCCTGATTTAAAGTAAAACCACGAAATGCAGCAAATTTAGTATTTTCAATTTATGCATAGCTCTTGTTTTTGAATAAACTTTAAATTTGACCTTTAATGAATTTATTATTTTAATCACGTTTAATTAACCAGCATGAGAGTGTGTTTAGCATGCAACCCATTTCAGGTTCATCGTCTCACCTGGCAAGGAATGCGGGGACTGGTGGGAACAGGAGGCAGTTTTCTCGGTAGTAAAAAGTAAGTTGATTGAAAATCGGTTTCTTTGTGGTCGCTGTCGTTCACTTGTCTTGTGCGATTTTCAGATAAGACCTTTCAACTGGAATGAGCTGTACGGATGGGCGCGGCATGGCGGAGCAACTATGGGCACGAAGCAGTGAGTGGTCGAAATTGCATTGTCCGTTAGACCAGCTGCGTGTTTACTACCTGTTATTTGACAGTGACATAGCGAAATACTTCGGCATTTTTATAAACTCGCAGTTTCCTGATTTTGTAACTCACTTGGTCAATATGCTTTTGTATAAGTATCTTTAACTAGTGTATATTTTAATGCAATTTATAAAATTTATACATTTATAAAATTATTTAAAAACTTAAAATTTAAAAACATTACAATCTCACTCAATTCGTCTTTCATTATTATGTAACATGACACAAATGAAAAATGTTAACTCTACAATTTTGGTTAGTTTAATGTCATTACTCTCCCTTCATGTATTTTGTGGTGATTAGCTTTGAAACTATTACTGCGTTGATATCATCTTTTTTGAACGAAAAGTGTCTGAAAAGTCTGGTATTTGAAAAATTTTGGTATTAATGATTGTTAAGTTAGATTGCGGAAGTGATTTGCTATGTCACTAGGTGAATGTTACATGTTATGCGTGTTTTGCACTATGCATGTTCATTTGTACCTGGGTTGTTTTTAGTTATTTACTTTTAGTGATTATTTATATGTAATTCCCCGTTTATTATTAAAGTCAAGGAAATACACATTCAACATCTATAAGTAAACTTGTGCATACCTTATCAGTATTTTTGGAAGAAACTGATTTTTTCCTTGAAAAATCATCATTATTTCCTTGATTTTATCATCTTCTAAACACGCATGCTCCATTTTTACATTTTCCCAAATGATTAAACATTTTATTGCAGCTCAGCTTCTGAATGACTACATATGGCAATCTTATTCCTCAGACTTCTGCACATTATTGCAGCTTTACTTTGCTGCTCTTTCCTTAAAGAATTACGTTATTGCAGACTTATAAACAATGGCACCATCTGATTACTACGTCTTTCTTTCAGTGTTATGCTTTCACTTCACGGTCCGCAGTGATTTTATGATCTTGCTTCTTTCTATTCATGTAAACATTTATGTCTTCGAAAATAATTTTCTACAATGTTATGTTGCAAAAGTAACATTTTAAAGGTATTTTTAACCTTTTTTGTGTTGACTTGTAAATAAATTTGAAGAAATTCAGTGTGTTTCTACAGTGTTTATGCATCTTTAGCAGAGAAACTGATTTATTTATTAAAGGAAGACAGGATGATTTTTCATATACTACCCCATTTTCAAGTCCGATAAAAACTATACATTTTAACACCAATAATACTGCAAAAGCGTTTCTGTTAATTAAATATATTAAAATCCTAATTAATTGCTGGCGAACCATTGATGACATCACAAACTAACATAATTTTCAACAGCAAAAATATTGCATGAGTGTGTTGCACATGTTTGCGAATGCAAAAATTGCAGTACAGTGTTACTGTAAGAGATTCAGCGTGTTGTGCTAAAACTAGGCAAGTTTTAAGTTAAAAATTTAAATTTGAAATTTACGTGCTCATGCATGAGCTGTCGAACGTTTATAGTTCGTAACAAACTAACGCATCTGTACTGAGAGGTACAGCACCTGTTTTTTGTGCAACACATTTCCGAAATGCAGGCGCTAGTGCCCGTTTAACTAGCGAATGGCAAAATACGTAAAACAGCGAAGAACTAGTGCCGCGAATGTGAAATTGTGTTTGTGTGGTTATAATTCTTTCATTTTTGTATGTTTCCTTTCAATATTTCAAAGAGTAGATTGTTTTATTCTACAGTTTAAGATTGGGTCCAGTTTTGTTTTAAGTAGTTAATGCTCTTTTAAATCATCTGCTCCCATCTTTTTTTTTGATAAAGATAATATGTGTTTAGAATAGCATGTTTATATAGAAACAAAGTATAATACTGTATTTGTATAATTGTCTAGTTACGCCGTTGTAAACAGTGAAAAACTAAGTTGGTAACTTATAAAGAAAGAAACAAGTTTAAGAGGTAGCATTCATGATAAGCGAGTATCATTTGTTTTCAAAATGTTCTAAATTAAGATTACGTTTTAGTTAATGCCGGTACTACAGCTTTGCGGTTTCCAGCAATGAAGCATGGCACTGAAGTAGTTAAAATATCTTACTGTTTGGTCATACCTAGGCATCAGTGTTATTGTTACTGCGCTGACTTTGCCTTTTCTTATAACTAAAATTGCATTCGTTTCTGATGTTTTATTAGTTTAATAATAATTTAGTAGATGGCCTCACTGGTTTTGCAAGTGCTGCTATATGGTAAATTGTGCAGACCATGTGCCGCCATCTATTGACGAAAAAGAGAAAGCACTGTAAGCTGGCACCGTTTAAATATTGATTTGTACCTGTAGGCTAGTTTGGTTCCTATGGAACTTGACCTAGGCAGAACGGCATACACTAACACTTATACTAATAAAGCTCTTGCTATTTTATTTGAACGCAATTTCTATGGGTGCTAAAACTGCTCCACAAAGTAAACATTTAGATCGCCTGAGGGTTTCGCTATTGTTCAGGGATGATAATTTTCCGCGGATACGCGAATTCCGAGTTTTTGGAAGACCAGTAGAGCCATTTTTGTAAATAGCGTAAATTCGTTGAGAAAATTTTTACGGACCCAGTACATTATTTCACAAGCTGACCGCTAGTTGGCAGGCCGTCACTTTGTTTACATCACGTACATCAGTGTAACCACGTGTGTATATCTCTATGTATAAAAATATAGAATCAATTGTGCAGAGTTATTTGAGTCAATTGCAGACAGTTTTTATATACTTTTGCATAGCAGTGGCCAGCACTTAGGCGTTTTTGAGACAATTAGGTATCATGTATCCTTGATAGTTGGGTATTTTAAATTATGCATGAAACGAGGTAATTGATATTTTAAGTCCACTTAGAGGCTCTCTATGGTCACAAAATTGCAATTTGTTGCTGGCTACGCGGCCCCAAAATCCCTGGCCTGTTTCAGAGTTTTTTGCAATTTGTCATTCTCATCCCTGATGGTTTCCATTACGAAGGTCCAAAAAAGAAAGATTACCAAACACAAGAATGATGAATTATATCAAAAAGATGAACTTACCTTTTTAATCGACTGAAAAACTGATTTGTGGCAAACCTAACTAATAATTTGAAAAGAGAACGCAATAAACGAGTTTAGCCTGTGCTTGTCCTGCTTTTAGTGCTTCCTCATTGGCTACTTCCTAGGTTTGCAACGGTATACTTCTTGGCTGGTGGCAGGACGCAGTTTAGTTGCAATGCGATACATACATATGTATATATATATATATATATATAAGTGGACGGAGTATTTCTGTCTCGCTGTCAACAATCTGTTATCGTTTTTGTACTTATCATTCCAGAAGTTTGTTTAACTTTAAAATAATTAATGTTAGTCTCCTTGTTATTTTGTCTTGCATCCAACTGAACTAAGATAGGATGATTACATTATTTTCTGTTGTTTCAGTTTACCAACATATTTATCCTTTTTCTGAAGTTCTGTACGTAAGGAGGATAAATGATTTTATATTGATTTTAATTAGCTTTTCCAATATTTGCTTAAAAAAATAAAGAAAAATATCGAGTTAATGATTTCGTCGTAAAATTTTATTATTATTGCCAATAAAATGTGAGTTCACATTAATTTGCTGTGATTTAGTTTTCATTATTATTTAATTTTGATAAATCGCTTAATTTTACGTATGTTATCTAATAGGCAAACACCAGAGAATGTCATCCCGCAAATTGCTACAAGACTGAAGCAGTATCAGATCAGTGGTTTGCTGATAATCGGTGGTTTTGAGGTACGGAATCACTTTTAAGATGCTTTAGAAATCGCGTCCATTTTATCGTTTAATGAGATTTTTCAACTATTTTTAATTTTGGGAAATTGATGCGGGTCTGCAGTGAGATTTTTCTTTGGCATATTTGTATGAAAAAAGAGAAAAGAGAGCACAAGTTATCATGAAAGATGAATTTCATCTAGGTAATAAATATTTTGAAATTCTCCCCTCTGGTCGTAGGCACCACTCGATTAACGCCAAAACCACAAGAAGTTTAAATTCTTTCTATTTCATTGCAGTTTGCACCATCAACAGTAAATTTCAGTAAATCTCCGATATTAATTCTCAATGTCACTGTACAACTGATTGAATTATTTGTGTTAATCTCCTTGTTGTTTCCATAAGTTATTGGAGTACGTAAAACCACAGAAAATTTCATTGTATGTATTATCCTATAATGGCAATAAATTGCTTGCTTGCTTGCTTACTTAAATACTTTATTTTTTTGTAAGTTGTTACCCGCAAGTAATCATTTTGAAGTTTGCTTATGAAGTAAATATGTAGACAATCGGCTTTCCAAGGAAGAATTAATAATCAGTCAATCAATCATTCAATTTATTTCACTCCAGCAATACATCAACATACAATATTATTGAAAAAAGGAAACAGTATAGGTAAAAAAAATGTTGAAGTCAAATTAACCAAATGAAAGAGTTGCTGTATGACACATTGAAAGCTTGGCTTGTTAAGGTGGCACAAATGAGTGAATGAAACAATGGTTAAGGTTAGTAGACATGATGGAATGGAAAAAAATAGTAAGATTAGGGATAGGAAGAAGGAAAAGAGGAGAAGAAACGACCACAGTGTATGTTTAATTTACATATAGGTATATTAAAAAAGCATTATAATTGATTGGAGGCCATATATTGCGACTGCATGATTTAACATGATTAACATGAACGTTTTAGACTCTCGTTGTGCTTAGCTGATTTTGAGGGAAAATGTTTGTCTTTAAGACGGCCATCTCAAAACAATTTCAAATCCTGTTTTTCGGATGTTAGCTTTCATATGTGGAGATTATCTGGAAGGGGACAATGTAGTTTGTATTTTTTCTAAGTTTGTAAGACACCACTCAATGTTTACATGACAGTTATTGTGATAAATAGTATTTATGTTTTGATCAACTCAACAACGTACGTCTAGTTTATAAAAAATCTAGCACCATGTGAAATAAAGCAAGTCAGGCTTCTTTTTCTTGGCATAACGAATTTGAATCATTTTATTTTTAAACAAATGGAGTTACAAGTTGTTCCAAAACAAACTGCTGTCATCATTCCCTTAGAGAACCAAAAATGAAAGAAATGGAAGCCTTATCAGCATTTAATTTAATATCGTTTATTTACTTTTAGTCGCATTCACAGTCCACCTATGTAATTGAACATTCAATTACCTCCCATTTCTTTAGAAGTGACTTATGTAAAATATAAGTCAATCCATTGTTTCTCTTATGTAGGCTTACATGACTGTTCAGATGTTCGCTGATTCTAGAGTCACTCATCCGGAATTCTGCATACCGATGACGGTCATACCAGCTACGATCAGCAACAATGTGCCGGGAACGGAGTTTAGTCTAGGTGCAGACACGGCTTTAAATGAGATTACTGAGGTGGGCACAAGTATTTGTGTTATTATCACATAGTTTAATAGTACTGACGTTGTTAATATAGTTTAATAGTACTGACATTGTAAATATAGTTTAATAGTACTGACATTGTTAATACTAATAGTACTGACATTGTTAATATAGTTTAATAGTACTGACGTTGTTAATACTAATAGTACTGTCATTATTAATATAGTTTAATAGTACTGACATTGTTAATACTAATAGTACTGACATTGTTAATATAGTTTAATAGTACTGACGTTGTTAATACTAATAGTACTGTCATTATTAATATAGTTTAATAGTACTGACATTGTTAATATAGTTTAATAGTACTGACGTTGTTAATACTAATAGTACTGACATTGTTAATATAGTTTAATAGTACTGACGTTGTTAATACTAATAGTACTGACATTATTAATATAGTTTAATAGTACTGACATTGTTAATACTAATAGTACTGACATTGTTAATATAGTTTAATAGTACTGATGTTGTTAATACTAATAGTACTGTCATTGTTAATATAGTTTAATAGTACTGACGTTGTTAATACTAATAGTACTGTCATTGTTAATATAGTTTAATAGTACTGACGTTGTTAATACTAATAGTACTGTCATTGTTAATATAGTTTAATAGTACTGACGTTGTTAATACTAATAGTACTGACATTGTTAATATAGTTTAATAGTACTGACGTTGTTAATACTAATAGTACTGTCATTGTTAATATAGTTTAATAGTACTGACGTTGTTAATACTAATAGTACTGTCATTGTTAATATAGTTTAATAGTACTGACGTTGTTAATACTAATAGTACTGACATTGTTAATATAGTTTAATAGTACTGACGTTGTTAATACTAATAGTACTGTCATTGTTAATATAGTTTAATAGTACTGACGTTGTTAATACTAATAGTACTGTCATTGTTAATATAGTTTAATAGTACTGATGTTGTTAATACTAATAGTACGAATGTACCGTCTACTAAATCAGCTATCTTAATGTTTGTTCGTTCTTTAAGACAGTGAACGAGTTCATTTCGTACATTTGTGTTCTGTAAATAAATGGATAAAGACTAATAAGAATGACAAATTATTCACTTAACGAAAATAAATTGCATTATTTTGTGTATAATAACCTTATAATAATTATTCTTTTATTGAGGTACTGAAGCTTACGCTGGAATTGTTGATGTTCCTTTTTAAATCAAGTAGAATTTCCTTTATTCCAACATGCATAGTTTCCATGTTTGTGTTTTGCCTGTTATCTGTTGCCATATGTCTTGACATGTTTCCATTATCAACGTTGCAAAATTTGGATGGTTACAAGTAAAGCTTTGAAACAGGGATGTGCAAACTGTGGCCCGCGGGCCACTTGCGGTCCGCTGAGAAATCTCGTGCGACCCGCGAAGGCTAGTCAGATAATGTGGCCCGGCTAGTCAGATAATTTGCACACCCCTGCTTTGAAAGAAGCACCAATATTCATGCAAGTTTCCATGAACACATCACTATGGTGCTCAAGTTCGTCTGACCGTGCACCAACAATTGCAGAATTCTCACTTAAATTTACAGATTCAGATTTCAGGCGTGTTTACTTTTGCAGCAGCTTGTTTAATTCCTTCAAGAAATCATACAAGTTGTTTTCAGACATGGCTTCATGCAAGTTGTTTTCAGACATGGTTTCATGCAAGTTGTTTTCAGACATGGCTTCATACAAGTTGTTTTCAGACGTGGCATCATCAACTACATTCACTTAGTACAAACATGTGTTTGTCTTTACAGATGTGCGACAGAATCAAGCAGTCCGCATTAGGCACTCGCAAGCGCGTTTTCGTCGTTGAAACCATGGGCGGTTACTGTGGATACTTGGCCACTATGAGTGCCGTAGCCGGCGGAGCAGATGCTGCATACATTTTTGAAGAACCGTTTACCATTGACGATATTCAAGTATGTTTGTTTTTAATTAATAATATCTTATTAACGATGTAGTGATAGACATTAATAATCATTCTGATTTGTTCTGCGTGAGTTTAGTGAAAATGAAATGTGCCCATATGTGTAGACATGAAATGGAATGCTACAGTGCCTTTGTGCAGCATTTTGACAGTTCAGCAACATCACCTCCAGACAGTATCATACGTTATAATATTTCATTACAATGAACTTTATCTGTCTTTATTTTTGATGCTCAGTCAGTTATTGTATTTTCATGTCTACATTAAAATTTTACAGTCAATTTAAAATCAATTATAGTTGCAAGAATTATAATTATCACTTATTCATAAGGGGAACGCGAACAATTCAATTCAAGACGTTTTATTTGCCTTTTTAGAATGATGTGAAACATCTGTCCTGCAAGATTCGAGAAGGGGTAGAACGAGGCTTAATTTTGAGGTATTGTTTCAAATTTCTAATTGTAACGACACATTGTAATTGGACATGACTAGTTGATAACTGAATGCAACGAAGTATTAAATAATGACACTTGATATTGTGAATTATAATAACTCTATCGTTGCCACCTTGATCGCTTCGGTGAACTTATTTTAGGGTGTCAGCACACTTTTCACTGCTTTTAAACTTACCAACAAATTATTAACAATATGCCAGCTGTATTTAGGTTACAAAGTATTTAGTACTTGTGCAAACTCAAACTGATGTATGACACATTTTGTGTGTCACTTAAATTGAATTTTTGAGCAATTGTGTAAAATTAATTAACGTTTTCATTGGCAGTTCTAGTTGTTGGTAGAAACTTAAGAAAGGTGATTGAACTTGCACTGAACGTTATTCACATGGGTACAATTTCAGCTAATTATTATTATTACCATTAAAAATCTTTATTGAAAATTATGCAAGAAGCCCTCTATTTGCAGGGCACAAAAGTACAAAAATGTTAGATAAGTCTTTACATTATAAATTTCTTACTAAACAAGTTGACAATTTTGCGTTACGATTTACTTATTCTAAATATATATCCAATATTTATAATCAATGTATAATCAATTTACTATAAGATCATTTTGGGTTAGTTCTTTTACAATATCTATATGCATTTTAATTACATTAGTGTCTCTCTTTCTGTAAATGTTTCGAATGTCATTATTTTCTAAGCTGCGTTTGAGATTCACTCTTATATCTTGTCTAACCAATGGTAACGGACAATGAAAAATTAAATGTTCTGGGGTTTGACTGCCCAAACCACAAACACACAGATCTGAATCAGTTATACCTATCCTGTATTTAAATGATTTGCAACCTCTTTCAAGTAATTTCAGCTAATGCGAATGCAGTGGAGTAAACTGGGTTGACTGTGTGTCTGTACTTCAGTCAATAGCTCAACAAATTTTAACTATGTTCAACTATTGATGTGTTAACACAACAACATGCTATACATGTTATTGCTACACACTGTTACACGTGTTAATTAAATGTGTTAACGTAGTCATGTTTACCTGTTTTAACACTTTCTGTTTTTATAGAAATGAAATGGCAAACAGAAATTATACCAGTGAGTTCATAAACCAGCTGTTCTCAGAAGAAGGCAAGGATCTATTCACTTGCAGGCTAAATGTGCTTGGTCATATGCAGCAGGTGATCATTATTCTTGAATTAAATAAACGTGGAAATAGTGGATGTCGGTAAATGTTAGAGTGAATTTGCTGAATGTAAGTTTAATACCAGGAGTGGAAATAGTGGTTGTCGGTAAATGTTAGAGTGAATTTGCTGAATGTAAGTTCAGTACTAGGAGTGGAAATAGTGGATGTCGGTAAATGTTAGAGTGAATTTGCTGAATGTAAGTTCAATGCTAGGAGTGGATATAGTGGATGTCGGTAAATGTCAGAGTGAATTTGCTGAATGTAAGTTCAATGCTAGGAGTGGAAATAGTGGATGTCGGTAAATGTTAGAGTGAATTTGCTGAATGTAAGTTCAATACTAGGAGTGGAAATAGTGGATGTTGGTAAACGTTAGAGTGAATTTGCTGAATGTAAGTTCAATACTAGGAGTGGAAATAGTGGATGTTGGTAAATGTTAGAGTGAATTTGCTGAATGTAAGTTCAATACTAGGAGTGGAAATAGTGGATGTCGGTAAATGTTAGAGTGAATTTGCTGAATGTAAGTTCAATACTAGGAGTGGAAATAGTGGATGTCGGTAAATGTTAGAGTGAATTTGCTGAATGTAAGTTCAATACTAGGATTGGAAATAGTGGATGTGGGTAAATGTTAGAGTGAATTTGCTGAATGTAAGTTCAATACTAGGAGTGGAAATAGTGGATGTTGGTAAATGTTAGAGTGAATTTGCTGAATGTAAGTTCAATACTAGGAGTGGAAATAGTGGATGTTGGTAAATGGTTAGAGTGAATTTGCTGAATGTAAGTTCAATACTAGGAGTGGATCAGTTTACTACCTAGAACAGGGGTGTGCAAATTATCTGACTAGCCGGGCCACATTAAACTTTCCCGCAATTCCTGCGGGCCACAGGCAGTTTTATCAAGGAGCCAAGTACAGAAAGGCCTAATAACGATTTTTTTGCATCCGACCTGCGTACATCATTACTACTACACTCAAGAAACTATTTTAGAAGTTATTAAAATTTATATTACAATCCATATATTTCTACTTTCAGGACAGATAGTGGTAATTTCATTACAATGCATATTAGTAATGTGTATCACACAGTCTGTGTAGTACAGTGACATTAAGCTACAACCGTCTTGTAAGGGTTAATGGCATCTCATCTAGTAGAGAAAACTACCCACACTATCGTTGGGATCGTGGCACGGACTCTAGCTGGATACACTCAATTCATCGCCCGGGCCGCACTTTCATTAGGTTGACAATTCTCTTGGCGGGCCGCAATTTGCACACCCCTGACCTAGAAGGATCAGCATGCATCAGTTGACACAATCATAGTTTTCATTCCTGTGCAAAAATCAAACTAGTTATCAGTCAGAGTTTATTGAAATTCACTGATGCGTTAGAAAATTAACTGAATTCGTATAAAATTCGTATGCATTGTGAAATTTTTTAACCCGGCATTTGAAAAATTAGAAAATGTTGTTTGTTTATCAATTTGTCTACATTAACCGATAAGTAATTTCTGAAGGTTATCTATTCGGTGTTTTCAAAGCTGATACACATGAACATAGATCAAAAATCAAACTAAATGTCCAGAACATATGCAATGTCAACATTTACAAAATACCTCTGGTACATCCTCAGACACCCTAACCACAGGTGGCTGTGCAAACTGAAACAGTCCATGAGGGTAATTGAAGCAGTTTATACAGCACATTTTTCTTACTAGACTTACGTAAGAATGCAAATGGTACTAGTGGTACTACAAATGTGTGTGTGTGATATAAATATAGTTTTACATCAATTGCCAGTAATTTAACTAGGAAACATTTCAAAGAAACTGATGTACTTAAGAATATCATACACACGCGCACGCACGCACGCACGCACACACACACACACTTGTAGAATGAGGACAAAGTGCAAAAGGTAGAAATTCAGCATGTTGATGAGGAATACATGAATGACACATGTTAGTACGATGATGTTATGACAATGATTAAGTCATGATAATACTTCCAAAGCATAAATACAGCCAAAATACAGCCATAAAAAGAGACACAACTGATTGCCAATTATATTATATATTTTTATAGGGATGAAATGACAGTTGTGAGTACAGTCAACCCTTGTTAAACCGGACTAATGGGGGGGGTCCGGTTTAGCCGATTGTCCGATTTATCCGATATGCCTATATATGGTCTATATTATACAGGAATAATCACCTTAATAAGGCCTATATACATTGCACTATATACTATACTGTATATTACTTTAAAATAGTTAACCTGTGAGGATAAAGAAATTATTGTACAGTTGATAGGCCATGTTGTGTTTAGTGCTCCGGCTCGGACGGAAATCGGTCAGTTTCCTTTACCACGGATTACGTCCGTCTTATCCGATATCCGAGCTAACGGGGTCCGGTTTAACGAGGGTCGACTGTATTTGTATGTACTTTTTCCAGAGCATATTCGTAACCTCAGTAAAAATTCAAAGTAACAATCTGTACATTAAGTGTAAACTTACTATTTTACTTTTGCACATCAATTTTAATATTTGATGTACTCTAGGGTGGTACACCAAGTCCTTTTGATCGTAACATGGGGACAAGATTCGGAGGCAAAGCCGTTGACTGGATGATTAAAATCATAAATGCCAACACACAGCCAGACGGTAATTTATTTACTGTAACCTTTCTGATGCTCAGCAGCTCCGTGGTCAAGAGGTTTTTCAGTGTCAAAAAGAGAAACTCTGTCGACGTACTTCTCGTTTGAAAGTTTAACATCGGGTCATACCAGAGACTTTAAAAATGGTACCTGCTGTTGCCCTGCCATGCGCCGTGGTGTTTAGGGTAAAAGTGGGGTAATAATAGTCTGTGTTATGTAGTTGTAGATTGTTGTTTACAGTCGGCGATAATAGCTCTTTGAGCTAATGTTAATTGTTGACCCAAAAGCCGACTTTAAATAAAGATTATTATTATTATTATTATTATTATTATTATTATTATTATTACTATTATTATTATTATTATTATTATTATTATTATTATTATTATTATTATTATTATTATTATTATTGAAAGTTTTAACCTCAAACGAAATGCAGTAGTGGGTCTCCCGCTGATAGCATCACCATTTGAAAGGAGCATATCTTGGGAAAACTCCAAATAAATGTTTCAGCTCACTCAGAATGCCATGATTAGCAGAAATATATATATATATATTGCAATTACTTTAATAAGTAAAAAAATCTGAAAAAGAAGTGTACTGTCTGAAACATTCAGTTTTGTTAATTTTTTTCAAAGCTTAATTAAAATGCTAACGTCATCAGTAGCTGTTGGCTTGCATTTTTTCTGGAAAAAATCAAGAAACTGTGTGTGTGTTGTGCATTACTTACAGTGAGTGCAAAAGTTTTAGTATTAACGATAAGTATGATCATGATAAAAGTATGTTTAGTTGATTTGAAGGTGATTTTGCAATAATTATTTGAGTGTTTTTTGACAATAATGGTGGGTAAATCTTAGTATTATTCATCATGTAATTTCAGCAATTATAAAAACTGGCAGACTATAAAAAGAGTAAAGCGAGTACAATGCTTCCCTTTCTTGAAGAAGATTTTGGTGATTAAAAGTATGGCTGTGAAGAAAACAGCCGTTACCTGTTCTCTTAATTCAGGGGTGTGCAAATTGCGGCCCGCCGAGAGAATTTGTGCGGCCCGCGAAGAGATTTGTCAACCTAATGAAAGGGCGATTAATTGAGTGTATTGAGTGTATCCAGCTGAAGTCCGTGCCAAAGATAATGCGGCCCGCGAAAAGATTTGTCGTGAAAGTGCGGCCCGGGCGATTAATTGAGTGTATCCAGCTGAAGTCCGTGCCAAAGATAGTGCGGCCCGCGAAAAGATTTGTCAACCTAATGAAAGTGCAGCCCGGGCGATTAATTGAGTGTATGAAGCTGAAGTCTGTGCCACGATCCCACAGATGGTGCGGGTAGTTTTTTCTACTAGATCGGATGCCATTAACCCTTATAAGACGGTTGTAGCTTAATGTCACTGTACTACACAGTCTGTGTATTACACATTACTAATATGCATTGTAATGAAATTACCACTATCTGTCCTGAAAGTAGAAATATATGGTTTGTAACATAAATTTTAATAACTAGTTTCTTGAGTGTAGTAGTAATGATGTACGCAGGTCGGATGCAAAAAATCGTTATTAGGCCTTTCTGTACTTGGCTCTTTGATCAAACTGCCTGTGGCCCGCAGGAATTGCGGGAAAGTTTAATGTGGCCCGGCTAGTCAGATAATTTGCACACCCCTGTCTTAATTAATCGGAATGTTCACTTATTTTTGGCTAGGCACTTTTTTCACGAAATCGCTGCAAAGTTTTTCATTAGTGTTTAATTGTGGATATCTATCAATCGCTAATAAATATTTTTTCTTTGATAATCTGTGCAAACCAGTTGCTTGAGACATGATCTGTTTATATTCAATTCATTGTCATGGCTAGTGTTAAAAAGTGCGACGTTTGTTAATTATCAAAATAATGTGACTATACATTCATAAAGGTAAAGGTAAAGGTAAAGGTAAAGGTAAACGTAAAGGTAATGGTAAAGGTAAAGCTAAAGATAAAAAAGTAAAGGTAAAGGTAAAGGTAAAAAAGTAAAGGTAAAGGTAAAAGTAAAGATGAAAAAGTAAAGGTAAAAATGCAAAGGTAAAGGTAAAGGTAAAGCTTAAGATAAAAAGGTAAAGGTAAAGGTAAAACTAAAGATAAAAAGGTAAAGGTAAAGGTAAAGGTAAAGGGAAATGTAAAAGCAAAGGCAAAGGTAAAGGTAAAGGTAAAGGTAAAGCTGAAGATAAAAAGGTAAAAGTAAAGGCCAAGGTAAAGCTAAAGACAAAAAGGCAAGGGTAAAGGTAAAGGTAAAGGTAAAGCTAAAGACAAAAAGGTAAAGGCAAAGGTAAAGGTTAAGCTAAAGATAAAAAGGTAAAGGTAAAGCTAAAGATAAAAAGGTAAAGGTAAAGGTAAAGCTAAAGACAAAAAGGTAAAGGCAAAGGTAAAGGTAAAGCTAAAGATAAAAAGGTAAAGGTAAAGGTCAAGGTAAAGCTAAAGACAAAAAGGCAAAGGTAAAGGTAAATGTAAAGCTAAAGATAAAAAGGTAAAGGTAAAGATAAAGATAAAGGTAAAGGTAAAAAAAGGTAAAGGTAGAGGTAGAGGTGAAGGTAAAGGTAAAGGTAAAAGTAAAGGTAAAGATAAAAGCAAATACTTTCATTTGTACGTTTATTGTTTTTACAGGATCTGTTTTTGTGAATAGTCCGGAAAGTGCTACCGTACTCGGTCTCTTGAAAAGGCACTCCGTGTTTTCGAGCGTTCAAGACCTGCGTGATCAGACCGACTATGAGTAAGTTTGTATGTTACGTTCTGGTCTTGTGAATGTACACTGCGTGACCAGACTGACTATGAGTAAGTTTCTATGTTGTGTTCTGGTTTTGTGAATGTACAACTGTATTTTGTATACCTTTTTATGTCATTACTGAAAATAACAACAAACTGGCCCCCAATGTAATCTGTTCAGTACAGTTTTTTGACAAGCTGTTTGTGCTACCTTCTTATAAAAAAATCTCCAACAACATAGTTGTGTAGCTTGTATCATTTAATCTGAAAACAAAAATAAGATAATTTTATATAATTTTGTTCAATTTTACGGCGAAATCTAAACCAAATTGTTCTAATTAACTTTAGCAAAGTTTTACGCAAATTATAAAATCTAATCTCTAGTCTAATTAATCTAATATTTTTAATAAACAAAGATTCAAGATTTAAGAAATTAATAAATCAACTTACATGGTGATCGTTTATAAGAGTAATTATGAAATTATAACAACGAATCAATGAATGATGCTAAACAATCTGTCACTGCAGTGTGTGAACGCCTGAGTTACTCCAATCTACAGGTAAGTGTACAGGTAAAAGACCGGTCACATGACCTGTTTAAAAGGAAACCAGTTTATAACCGAAAAGAGGGGGCAATACAAGTTTAAATCAGCACACTGTTACCTGTAGATAATGTTACCATCTTTTGCTACTTTGCTATATATGTACTGGGATGCTTTTATCATACTTCCGAATCTGTAATGAAAGCCACTTTTCTGCTATTATGTTACATAATTTAATTATGTATTTTCTAATTAATAAGATAACTTGAAATCCTCGCTCTAGCATTACTGCCTGTTAGACAAACTATATTTTAGTGTGAATTTTTAAGTTTGAATGCTATCCATCCATCCATCTATCCGTTCGTTGCCTAAATCCCTTTTATATCAGGGCGAGTAGCAATGTATATTGTACATTGCTATATTGCCTTTTTAAGCAGCCATGCTAAACATATTGATAACAATAGCCTGTATTGCTTACCATAGGAAAACTGGCCTAAGCTAAGTTTGACCACAACAGTGTTAATGTGAGCCAAGTAATATTGATAACAATAGCCTGCATTGCTTACCATAGGAAAAACTGGCCTAAGCTAAGTTTGACCACAACAGTGTTAATGTGAGCCAAGTAACATTCATAACAATAGCCTGTATTGCTTACCATAGGAAAAACTGGCCTAAGCTAAGTTTGACCACAGCAGTGTTAATGTGAATAGCACAATCTATAATCTTTCTTACTACCATTTCCACTAACACATCCTTCTACCCTTCCTGTGTGATCTAACCTTTCTCCCAGTTCTTTTTTTGTTCACTCATCCATTCTTTTTTTATCGGGTTCACATGACAGTGGGCTTAAACAAGCCTTTGCTTCTCTAGCACACTGCAGTACAATTATTATTTTATGATTACGATAGTGTATGAAACATAACAATTTAATACAGTACGATGTAATAATTTTGATGTCACTGTGTGCTTAATGTCATTATATTGTACTGAATGTGATAATAATAATAAATCAAAATAAAAAAAATAAATAAATAAACCAAGTAGCAGTTTTTGCTGGCAGCTTTTATCAGAGTTTTGTAAATATTAATATTTTTGCTCAGCTGACAAGTGAGCAGCCTGTAGTGCAGGGGTGTGCAAATTGTGGCCCGTCGAGAGAATTTGTCAACCTAATGAAAGTGCGGCCCGGGCGATTAATTGAGTGTATCCAGCTGAAGCCCGTGCCACGATCCCAAAGATAGTGCAGGTAGTTTTTTCTACTAGATCGGATGCCATTAACCCTTACAAGGCGGTTGTAGCTTAATGTCACAGTAGTACACGGACTGTGTGATACACATTACTAATATGCATTGTAATGAAATTACCACTATCTGTCCTGAAAGTAGAAATATATGGTTTGTAATATAAATTTTAGTAACTTCTAAAATAGTTTCTTGAGTGTAGTAGCAATGATGTACGCAGGTCGGATGCAAAAAAATCGTTATTAGGCCTTTCTGTACTTGGCTTCTTGATCAAACTGCCTGTAGCCCGCAGGAATTGCGGGAAAGTTTAATGTGGCCCGGCTAGTCAGATAATTTGCACACCCCTGCTGTAGTGTTTTCCTATTTGCCGCTGATGAGGCCGTCACTTTGTTTTCTTATTTTCTACGTAACTTAATAACTATTGGTTAATTCTGAAGTGATTTCTTTTTCATTCAAGTCATAGGCTATGCTCTCAGCGATGGTGGATGAAGCTTCGACCGCTGCTGCGAATCATGGCTCGTCATAGCGCCACCTACGAAAAGCAGAGCATCATGCACCGCGTGCACAGCGGAGAAGACGTACAGATCGATAAGAAAGCCAGCATCGCCGCCGATCGTATGCACAGGACACTCTCACAAATGGACGACGTTTAACGTTGTTAACGGTAACAGGAATTCTAAAATCGATCATGGTTGGTAGGCTATTTTAGGAAAGGAATACACTGACGCCAAATGGTTATTTCTGTGAGCGTTCCCCGGAATTTGTAGATAACTACTAATCATTTATTTTCAGTGTCTTGACTGTGGCATTCACTTAAATCAGGGGTGTGCAAATTATCTGACTAGCTGGGCCACATTAAACTTTCCCGCAATTCCTGCGGGCCACAGGCAGTTTGATCAAGGAGCCAAGTACAGAAAGGCCTAGTAAAGATTTTTTTGCATCCGACGTGCGTACATCATTACTACTACACTCAAGAAACTATTTTAGAAGTTATTAAAATTTATATTATAAACCATATATTTCTATTTTCAGGACAGATAGTGGTAATTTCATGACAATGCATATTAGTAATGTGTATCACACAGTCTGTGTAGTACAGTGACATTTAGCTACAACCGCCTTGTAAGGATTAATGGCATCCGATCTAGTAGAAAAAACTACCCGCACTATCTTTGGGATCGTGGCAGGGACTTCAGCTGGATACACTCAATTAATCGCTCGGGCCGCACTTTCATTAGGTTGACAAATCTCTTCACGGGTCGCACAAATTCTCTTGGCGGGCCGCAATTTGCACACCCCTGACTTAAATGCTTTCGTAAGATTTGTAGTTTTGTGAAGCTTCTTGGAGCAATATTCAATTGCAGCTATTTCTTATAGTGATAAATATATGGTACATGCAGATTCTAGAATAGTAATTGTTGAAGTTTTGAACATTTTCACTGTTGTAAAAATGTTACCTTCTTGTTATTTTTACTGCGTTTGTTGTTAGTTTAATTGTTTTTAATTGTGCTTATCACAGTTTGAATGTACTACTACATATAATATTAGATTCCAGTCGTTAGTACGTATAATTTAACAATTTCTTTACTATAGCTCGTAATTAGTGTTAATAATGTAGATTATTATTTATATTTTGGTAAAAATTTACTTAGCAGTTGTGTTGGTGTTATGTTGTAGAATATGATGAAACTATGCACATTGTATGTCAATGTTAGCTAGGGGTGAGCATCGAACGTTCGAGTTCGATTCGAATGAGTTTTTTAGTTCGAACTTGATTTGAATCCAAAACTATAGATTCGAATAATTCAGCACTTCAATCACATATGTTCCTGATCACTAAAACGATTGAAACATCATGCAATTAGCGTAATTTAGCTGTGATTTCTGCGCACAAGTTTAAAGAAATTACTAGTCGTTTTATTGCAGAACAAAATCTAGAAATATGCCTGATCTTTGTAAGACTAATTTTTGCTCGTGGTTCGAAAACTTGTTCGAAAATCTTTCAATCTCAATTCGAATTCGAAACACTGATGTTCGGTTCGATTCCAATTCACTTTCTGGTAGAGAATGCTCACCCCTAATGTTAGCAAAGGTCTAATGATATTACGTGATAGGACATAGTTTAACGTAGCATGAACTGAAACTTCTAGGACTGTGATTTAGCTTTGCTTACTGACACTTAGACCAGAAGTAGTTAACCGTTGTATTTGTAAGAAGTCACGGGTGGCATGACTGGCATCTAAGGGTTTTATCCCTGCTGCATGTTTAATGATTTTTCACTGCTTTTGCATTTTTGAGGGTGTGCCTTGCGGCTAAACCTGTGTTCAAATTTATCGTGCGACTTTCGTTGTTGTTGCTAGCGCTGCAGTTGTTACTGTTTCTCAGCACAAACGTACTTAAATTGTGAAACGCTAATCACCGTTTGAGCGGGGAACGAATCCATTTCTCATTTTGTAGTCAAATTACGATAGTTTTCAATTTTAGTGATCTGGATACATTAATTCTAGATAAATGTTTAGTGATAAATGTAGAACTGTGATCGTGATCTTTCAGTTATTTGCTTGTGGATATTTGGTTGGTTATCTTTCAGTCAGAACTTCCCGGCAGAAATAAACTTTGGAAAAATGTTGTGTGCAAAGCCTATTCTATTATAAGAGAAAAAATGGTTCATGGACGAAGTAAGAGGCTGGCTTGCATGAAATTGGACTTAGCAAGCATTAACAGTCTGATTTTTAACAAGAACTTACATGTGGACAAAGTTGAAAATACCTAGGATAAGCCTGTTGCATGTCTGGCTAATTATTCCGCCGACTAACTGCTTGACTGGTTTACCAACTTAAAAGTGCTGCCAACTTATAGTAATTAAAAATTATGCATTTCCTGCCGTTTTAATAATTTGTACTGAAGTTTGTAATTGCCAGTTGATTTAGTGACCTTCTGGTCAAGTAAGTGGAAGACTGGCTAAGGTGTCCAACTTGTTGACTAACCGACTGACTATAGCCAGCTCAATGATTAACTTTCCAACTGACAGATTGAATGAGTAATTGTCAGATAATGTAAAAGAAGTCTTTACGACTTATCTGTATTGCGAGCATTCTGATGTCTCTTACTGGGCGTGTTTTTTGAACTTAAATTTCATTCTTTCATTTCATTTCTGGAGTCTCATGTCTTGTGACGTGACTTTTGCACAGTTACGTTAGTCCATGCCGTCCTGTCACCTCCAGCCTCCCATATTTCCGTATTTTTTGATATCTAATGGTGTATTAATAAGATCTTTCTGGACAAAATTACTGTAAGTCAACAGCTGTCTTCCTTGTGGTTTCTTCAGTTTTTTCAGTCTTTTGTCAGCTAATTTTAGTAACGTATCGTCTGGTAGCCACAACCATCTTGAACTTCCTTTTGGTCTTCACTGTCCATTCCTCTTGACCTTTTATATGGATCCTGATTTGATATTTTCTTTGGCCGTTGGTACCTAGAATGTTCCCGTAGTCTCTTCTTTGAAATGCATCTATTTCTGATTTTGATGAACTTTGAATGTCCGTAATTCTAAGTAGTAGAGGAATATGGTTTTCACGAGTGCATCAAAGATTCTTAATTTTTTGCTTCTAGGCGAATCCTCTTACTTTCAAAATTTTTGTTTTTTTGGCTTACGCTGCTAGTGCTAAGATTTTTCTTGCTTTACCTTCGTCTATTGCTAGAACGTTGCTTCAATATTTAAATTTTCTCAATTTTGTTATGCGGTATTCTCCTGTTTATCTTTGTTTAAAACCAGATAAAGAATAGCAAAGTGTCAATTTAAGTTCCCTAGCTACTATTTACATCACTAGTCTATTATGTAATCTCTCACCTTTCTCACCATCCTCCTGGTAGAGTTTCATCTGTCAGCCGGCGAACACTTGATAACGTCTCTCCAGGTGTCTCTGTCTTCATACGTCTTCTCCTCCTCCACATCCACCAGTCGGATTCCTCTCCTCGCAAGCGCCTCTCCAACTCCATCAAGCCATCTCTTCCGGGGCCTTCCCACTGGTCTTTTGCCTTGCGGCTTCCATTCAAGATATTTCTTTGCCAATCTCGTGTCGTCCATCCGCTTAATATGCCCATACTAATCTATTATGTAATGGTGCTCCACGTTGATGCTTCCCATTATTCATAAGTGAAAGGTTACAAGTCACCGCATGTGCATTTTACAAACTGATTCTATTTGTAATTTAAAACCTTTTTAAAGTTGATTCCCTTTGTTGAATTGCTAAATGCTGCTTTGCATGTGTCGTAACAAACATGAAGGGCTGTGTGATACGTAATGGTAAGTTATAGCTTAAGTTTAGCCAATTAAAAAAATAATTATTGGAGGCGTGTACTATACTAGTAATGTTATTTTGTGAAATATTGTGTTAATTTTTTTGAGACAGTTCATATTATAACTTTCAAATAGAGTGGGTACGTTGCGTAGTGAATTTTACATACCTCATTTCTGCTCGTACCAGTGTAGGTGTTTCTAGAAAGTCACTCCTGTGAACTAAATTGTTCATCTTTTTAAATGCTTCACCACTTTTGCTATTATGATTGAACAAACTTAGCTGAGTCATCCAAAAACTATCAGTTTGCTTTTAGATTTTGTTGGCAATTCACCTAAAGAAAACCACTCTTTTAAAGCTATCTTGATTTGTAGTGAATTTGCCGAAAATGTTATCTTATTTTTTGTTCTCTTTAGTTTCATGTAAACGTATACCGTATTTATTCGAGTATAACGCGCAAAATTTTCTACCTAAAAAAGAACTCAAAGTTTGGGTGCGCGTTATAAACGAGGGCTGGGGTGACACGCTTAGATGTATCAATATCAGCAGACTTTGTCAGACGGTCCAATGTCTAGACGGTGCCTGGCCCACGGAAATCGAGCAGCTAGCCGAGAATTCACTGTACCAGAGACGAATGTTAGAGACTGGAGTTGTTCAACAACGTTTGTCACTTACAATGCTTGGTCTGAGCCGAGAAAAAGTGAAACAAAATTTTATACCGATTTTTAATCGAAAATTAGGGGTGCGCGTTATACACGTGTGCATACGGTATACTCGAATAAATACGGAAAAACTCTCCTTCACATGTTTAAGTCAGTACACGTATTGTCTCATCTAAGATGTGTATTCTAACCATGTTTATGTCAAAAAAATTGTTTGGTCAAGATTTCTTCTTTCAGTAAGATATTATTTTCTTTACCAAATGCCTCAAACGTTTCTATTGTTTAAGTTTTTACTAGAGTTTGTCAAAAATTTCATGTTTTTGCCAATTTGCTCAATTATGGCTGTGCTGTTTATTGTTTATATTGACTAAAGATTTCTTGTTAATTTTACATAAATTTTATTCATATTTTAAGCAGCAAATCCCATTACGAACAGGTGCTCATTATGCAAATAATTAATGTGAAAGGTGTGATGTGTGCTTGAGCTTTGATCGTTAACCTGTAACTAATCCATAGATTTAAGTGCCATGCATGCTTACAGAGAGATTACTAAACTGCACGTCGAACAGTACTCCAAAAGCATGTTGTCCAAGGGCTTCTTTGCCATGCAGTCAAATGCAGTTCGTCTATTTACAAATTGCGCCCATTGTTTGTCATACAAGCAGGCCACACGTACACACAATGATGGCTGCCCATTGTTTGTCATACAAGCAGGCCATACATACACGCAATGATGGCTGCCCATTGTTTGTCATACAAGCAGGCCATACATGCAATGATGGCTGCCCATTGTTTGTCATACAAGCAGGCCATACATACACACAATGATGGCTGCCCATTGTTTGTCATACAAGCAGGCCATACATACACACAATGATGGCTGCCCATTGTTTGTCATACAAGCAGGCCATACATACACGCAATGATGGCTGCCCATTGTTTGTCATACAAGCAGGCCATACATACACGCAATGATGGCTGCCCATTGTTTGTCATACAAGCAGGCCATACATACACGCAATGATGGCTGCCCATAGAATTTTTACCAGAAAACATGATGCCCATTGTGGCTTCACTTTTTGCGCGAGGCTAGCAGTCTCTCTCTCTCTGTCATCATCATCATACGCCCGTCACGTCTATCGTAGACATTGGGCAGGCAGAATTCTAAAATAAAAGAAATCTGCCTTCAGACAGGTAAACACAGCAGTAATCCAACAAAAAAACTAGACACTGCTACGCCAGTGGCTTGTCAGCACCACTTCCATTACTTCTCTCTCTGTGCTCATGCGTGTCATTTATATCCATGAACTAATCTTTGCAGTCTTGCCTTTTACCGAATTCATTTTTAGTTTATTTTTGTTTTTTTAACCAGTACTTTTTTATATGACTCGAAAAAATGATTATGTATTTTTCATTTCTTTTTTGTTGTTTTCTTCTGTCCGTAGGCAATAACAACTAGTTATTGGAAGAACAACATTCAGTATCAATTGTTTGTGAATTTTTATAATTCTATAAAAACATTTAATTGAATGTAGTGCTAATTTCCGTGGCTTGCAAGTCATTGTAATAATCTTAATTCAAATATGAGTGTTTGAAGCTAGACCTGAGATAGGTAGATAGATACAGATGGCAGAGTTTGACTGTATGATAAACATTATTAAGGAATAACAAAGGACAGAACAGGTAGAATTGTTAAAGTGATTTTAATGTGTCTCTATTATTTGATTACATCTCCATGCCTGATTCTAGTGTTAAGGTGTTTGTTGAACTTTGTTAAAGTTATCTAGTTTTAAAAAGAATTAGAAACGATTGCAAAACGAATGTAAGATAGGTAGGTAGTTGTTGATAGATCTAGCTTCGTTTAGTTATATTTCAAGTTACCATTGTTAAAATCTGTTATAATAGCTGTAATAACTTATAAACTCAAATAATCTTAATAAAATATTTGAAATGTAGATTTCGTGAGTGTTAAAATTGAATGCTTTGTTTGATTTTTTTTTATGATTTTTGTTGACCAAAATAATTTTCACAGCTGTAAGTGGAAACCTGTCTGTTATATAGCCTATAAATAGTAGGGTAGTGTATTATCTAGGTAGCTGGAAGTTCTGGCTGTTTATGACAGCCCACATTAAGCTGCCTGAACTGGAAGTTTCAAGATAACACCTATGCTGTGGTAAGTAACCATCACAAATTCCCCAGTCTGTAATACTCAGATGCGTAAATAAAAAAATTGTAGTATTAATGTTGGGTCTTAATCTATTTAATAATAATCCTCCAAATAATAACCATTGGCGTGTATTGCCAGACTTTGTGAAAGATTTTTCTCAATTATTTGCTCTGATAGTGAGCAATACAGATCTAAACAAACGTTAATTACACATTCTGAATTAATTTTAACAAGTTTTTAGAATCAAGGCTACTACTAAATTACTGTTGCCTGATATGCCATATGAGACGAAGTAGATCGGTAGCAAATGTGGATAAATTGTAGATTAGAAAAGAAATAAGATAGGTTTTTTATCCTAAGCATTACGCAGAAATCAGTAATAATATTAATAATAATAATAATAATAATAACAGAGCGAAGGTCGATTAGCATCTCATACAAATTCAACCCGGACGACAAGAAGAGATGACTGAACTGGTTGTGAAAGTTGCCGTTTCTTTTTCAACGCGATACGCTTTTTAGCACCAGACGTCGCAGCAATTGCTATTAGCATGGCTGCTTCCATGTAAGCGTTTTGTTTGCGTTGAATGCACACGTTTCTACGTTCAAGTTTCTTTAAGGATACCTGAAACTTTCATAGTTTTAAGTTTATTTGCAGAACTTTCTTGTACAGCTCCAAATATTTTGAAGTTGTCCAGGTACAAAAGTTACGATATTTATCTTAACATAATTACAGGTGAGGCCTTTTCAGGATTTTAATTTGTAATAATGCTCCACTTAACGAATTAATAATACACTTAAGCATTATGAGACACTTAACGAAATATTTATTCTAATGGTTGAATTGATGCGTTCGGAAGTACTTTATTTAATACGTTTCAATGTAACGTCTAACGTTCTAGATACGACAGTCTGTCACTTGCTGTATTTAGTTTATATAGATTACACGATTATATACATGTATCGTTTATGTAGATTATATTTATTTACACATCCAAGTAAGGCGTACAACGTAAGACGTATGCGTAAAGATCAAAAGTTAGATGATTATACAAGTGTTATGTCTACCACGCCATTTATTATTAACACTAGAAACACGACTAAATAGAATTAATATGCAATATTGTATATATGTTATTGTTATGTAGGTTAACTATATACTGCTCATTGTATGTTTTTTCCTTTAACTTTATTACTGTTCTTTTGTTTGTTTTTGTTGGTATTGTTTTTTTCTTATACCTAATTTGTAGTTTTTTCAAGTAATTTTGCGGCGCATATAGTTTTAATTTATTAATTTAAGAAGTGTAGCTGACTCGATGAGCTGATGGTCTTTCGCTGCCTTTTCTCTTGAGCCCACATAATAACTTCTTAATATATTTTTATTTCTTTTATTTTTGTGTAAATGTGCGCTAGAAGAGATTAATAAACATGTCTACACCTGTGTTTATTGTTAACTCATATTTGGAGAGAGTTTTAAAAGATGTCAGTAAATGCAAATATAGTCTTGATAATGATAAAATGAATACTGTACATTTCTTTTTAGACTTTTATATGACTATGAAAATAACAACTTCAGTTTTTTAAGTAACGTTGAACTGTACGATTACTTGAATATATATATATATAATTACTGTCTGATTTCTATGTACTGTTTCATTAGAACCATTGTATCCACTTTGTATAGTGTGTGAGTGTGTTATAATAAGGCTAATGCTGCGTTCTTTTTTTGTTATAAATTCATTAACATTATTATGTTGTTTGGGCAAAACATAGTTTAGATCTTTTCTACTGACAGAAATTGCATTTCCTGATTTAGTGGTAAAACTGGTTTCAGTATTATTAATTAATTAATATGATTTTGTTTTTGAATTTGTATATCACACTGATAAGTTAGTAAAAACCCTCATGTATTAACAAACGACATTGATTACCTCTAAAGTTCACGACAGAATACTTGTCATTAGAGAATCTAAATATAATAAGAAAATAACCGGTTTTTATACCGCATATCTGAAGTTATTATTGGATAAATGCTATGTCGGCTGCAAGTATGCTTCAAATCCTTGCTGATTGGATCATTTTGTTGAGCACAATTAAATTAAATCTTGAAGATTAGTTCAGGGATGAAAATTTTCCGCGGATAAGTGGAATTCCGAGTTTTTGGAAGACCAGTAGTGCAATTTTTGTAAATCGCGTAAATTCGTTGAGAAAATTTTTACGGACCCAGTACATTATTTCACAAGCTGACCGCTAGATGGCAGGCCATCACTTTGTTTACATCCCGTACATCAGTGTAACCACGTGTATATCTCTATGTATAAAAATATAAAATCAATTGTGTGGAGTTATTTGAGTCAATTGCAGACATTTTTTGATATACTTTTGCATATGAGCGGCCAGTACTTAGGCGTTTTTGAGATAATTAGGTATCATGTATCCTTGATAGTTGGGTATTTTAAATTATGCATGAAACAAGGTAATTGATATTTTAAGTCCACTTAGAGGCTCTCTATGGTCACAAAATTGCAATTTGTTGCTGGCTGCAACGGGGGCTTTGCCCCCTTGAACCCCCATGGGGGCCTACGCGGCCCTCAAACCCCCGGCCTGTTTCAGAGTTTTTTGCAATTTGTCATTCTCATCCCTGGATTAGTTGCATTTGTTTAATTTAAAAGTGTAAATTTATTACGCTTATTTGTGATCGTGAATTATTGATTTAATAAAATTTCCTACATGCAGGTTGATGAAAATAGCAAAATTCTCTCTGACATGGCCGATTTAGACGATCCAACACTTCACCGATTAGAAGGTTCACATGACCAAGTAGGTGGTCTTATCGTAAAGAGGCCAAAGAAAGATGAATTTAAGGTTCCACAACCTCGGACATCGATGTTAGGTAGTTTTAGTTTTTTTATAAATTTTGTTTTTGCTTTTGTTTGCACTTATATCAAATCCCACATATATGTATAAATGTGTATGAATAATTCATACATTTATAATTGTATTATACATAATACAATTTATATATGTATAAAATTGCAACATTTGTTTATTTTGTAATTTTTAGGCTTAACGTGATTAGATTATTTTATTTTATTATATTATTTTAGATTATAGTATTTTTTAAATTTGAAAAGCTGGATATATTTGAGTCTTTTAAAAGGTACGACTTTACGTGTACGTAATGTGTGATCCGTAATGCGTATACAACAGTTTGCATTTAAACATGTAGAAATGTTTCCGCATGTATGTAATCCGTAATGCATGATGCATGATCCATATTCATTCGAACGTGATCGCTATCGTCCGAATACGCATCATGCAGCAATATGCAGACGGGAAACTGCCGTTGCCTAGGTGATTATATGGGGTTTTTGAGTTTCCGGTGACTATTTTCGCTGTTTAGCTTTCTGAAAATTCTAGTTAGGTGAGTTTTGGTCACTTCAGGACCTATGAACAAAAATATTTGAGAGGCAGAAGAAGCATGTAGTTATGTGTTGTGCATCTAACTGCAGTTCTTTCACTAGATGATGATACGTACCGTATTGTTCACTCCACTGCAAAATGTTGTGCTTCCAGAACCTGTGCATTCTTTTCCGTCTAATAGTACAATAATAAGGTAATACCGCAGCTGTAATTTACAAGCTTAAATTACGAGAGAGACATGGTTTTCAAAAATGATTGCTTTCAAAAATGGTAGAAAAAGCACAGGGAACTTTGTTAATACGCATATTTCCACAGACACGTGGAAACAGTCAATACGCATGATGCATAACGCGTTACGTACACATGGAGTCTTAGCTTAACGGGGAAGAGAAAATTTTTCAAGTTTTCTTACATTGAATTATGAATTATGAATTTATTCCACAGCAACAAAAACATACATACAAATTGATATTACACTGAAAAAAAATAAACTATGCGAGTTACTGTGAGGAGGAGGAAGGAGCATTGAGCTTTCGAGTCCTCCTCCAGATAAGTGAAACAATTGACAATTAACATGGCATAGTATTTTCATCAGTTATAACGTACATTAGAACAAAATAAGTTTTGTTAGTAACTTAAGATCAGGATGAGTAAAATTGTGAGTTAATTATACCGTTGTAGTAGGTAATTCTTTGATGCTATTTTAAATTGATAAAGATTAAGAGTTTTCATTTCATGCGGAATTGATGACCATATTTTAATAGCATTATATTTTGATGACTGTTTCATTATATTTGTTTTTGGAAGAGGGAGTACATAGTTTCCGACTGAATATCTTGTGTAATGATCATGTTGATCTGAAACTGGACTAAAGTATGACTGAAAAGCTGGTGGAAGTAGTGAATTATGATACTGACACATGGCGAATAATTAGTAAAGTAAGATTCCTGTAAAACCTTTTTCACTTGCCTAATTGTGGCTTTCCTGCAGGCTTGGACAAGTTGGCAGCTGCAAAACGGAAACAGCAGCTGGATGATGTGGCGGAAAAGAAATCTCGAGTGATGTCTTATCGTGATGACTGGGAAGATGACGAAAATGAAGATGAAGACAGCAGAACAGATATGAAATCTAAGCCTAAAGACAGGTGTGAACCAAACCCCACAATTATATTAAACAGGCAGGCAATAAAGATACTTCTGTTTCCGTCTAATCGCCATGGTAATATTTTTTATCGTGCACCCGGCCAGGAATTTTATAATTTTGTTGTACGTTCATATACTAACTTGATGCAGTCATATAAAAGCGTATTTTTTAAATTTAAAATGTAAAACGCAATAATTATTATAACATCGTTCTTTCGGAGAACGCAGGACTTGGCCATGTTTTTCCACAGATGGCTCTTGGTCGCGTTGCCATTTAATATGATGCTTGTGGTATTAAAGGCTAAAAATATTGAATTTTCCACCAAATCGGTGTATTAAATGCCGAGTAGTGTTGCCGCTTATACCATAATTATGAAAACATACACGTTTACGATACAAGAAAAGAGACTATGCGATAATCGATAATTATACGATAATTTAGTAATGTGAAACTAAAAAACAAAGCGTGAACAAATGTGCATTGAAAAATTTAAAACGTTACAGCTAACCAGTGGAAAATCAACAAAGTTTGATTTCAACTGATTTGAAATATTCTAGCGATTCAGCTTTAGACATTCACAAAGGTTTAAAAAAATTAAAAAAATATTTCCTCCCTCCGTACTTACATCTTTTGAACTTATGAGGCAAGACAGAAACAATTTTTTTGTGGCCGGCCTAAGTTGAATAAGAGTAACTTTTACAATGATAGATGCTTCTTTCGTGTTTCTATTTTCATGAAAGCATTTCATTTTACTGCTGAAGCAGCCAACAGTTTAATGTTAAAAAAATTAAACATTATTAGGAGCATCATGATGTAAAAATTTGACATTTCTACAGGAAATACTTTGGGTGTTTTAAAAATAGAGCTAACCAGTCTTTTTTGGGGCAGTGGGAATGGCCGACTAGACTAAAGTTATTAGACACTTTTTTGGCTTCATGGGAAGATCGACAGATAGATTATTTCTCTTAGTGAGGAAAGATACACCCTGAATGTGACTATGTCTACTCTGCAGAACGAGTTATAATTTCCAAATAACGATTTCTGTTTGTTAGGCAATATCGCATGACACGAGTCGAGACCCCATCTCATCCAGGCGGAGTTACTGACGCCATTCGTGAACACATGTACAGAAAGTACCGAGAGAAAGGGAGAGGTGTTATTGCCAGCACAGTTGATAAAGAGAAGGAGAGGAATAGACAAAGAGGTTCATCATTAATCAATGTTTCAACTGTTTTTCAGCTTTTATTTTCAGCGTTTTTTTTTTATATTTTCTATTAGTTGCTTCTTTTACTAGTTGCTGCTTTTACTGAGTTAACTGTTTTGGTTTAAATGATTGGCTGATTATCTGCTAATCAGTTTTTCTTTTAACCTGTAACAGTGAATTATTAATTACGCAAAAGAAGTCATTAAGCGTGTTTATCAGAAAATCCCATAAATCTCGTAGTAGTAGTAGTAGTAGGGTAGTAGTAGTAGTAGTAGTAGTAGTAGTAGTAGTAGTAGTAGTAGTAGTAGTAGTAGTTGTAGTGGTAGTGGTAGTGGTAGTGGTAGTGGTAGTAGTAGTAGTAGTAGTAGTAGTAGTAGTTGTAGTAGTTGTAGTAGTAGTAGTAGTAGTTGTAGTTGTAGTAGTAGGACTAGTAGTAGTAGTAGTAGTAGTAGTAGTAGTAGTAGTAGCAGTAGTAGTGCTAGTAGTAGTAGTAGTAGTAGTAGTAGTAGTAGTAGTAGTAGTAGTAGTAGTAGTAGGTAGTAGTAGTAGTAGTATAAGTAGTAGCAGTAGCAGTTGTAGTAGTAGTAGTAGTTGTAGTAGTAGTAGGTGGTAGTAGTAGTATAAGTAGTAGTAGTAGTAGTAGTAGTATAAGTAGTAGTAATAGTAGTAGTAGTAGTAGTAGTAGTTGTTGTTGTAGTAATAGTAGTTAGTAGTAGTAGTAGTAGTAGAAGTAGTTGTAGTAGTAGTAGTTGTAGTAGTAGTAGTAGTAGTAGTAGTAGTAGAAGTAGTTGTAGTTGTAGTATAAGTAGTTGTAGTAGTAGTAGTAGTAGAAGTAGTTGTAGTAGTAGTAGTAGTAGAAGTAGTTGTAGTAGCAGTAGTAGTAGTTGTAGTAGTAGTAGCAGTTGTTGTTGTTGTTGTTTGGCATAAATCTATTTGGCATTAAATTTTTTATACATTTTGTATTTATACTCCAAAAGTTTCATCATTTTCTAAGTCCAGCATAGATGGTTCGTACAAGTTCCTACATTGTATTTATTAACTGCCCTGTCTTTTAGTCAAACACAACTTTTTTGTCACTTTAGTGTAGCGTGGTGCAAAATAAATAAACTTAGTTTTTATTTTTGGTAGGCAGTGAAAAATATCGGGAAAGAGAAAAACATCGTGATCGTCGAAAAGACTGGGATTTGTCAGAGAGAAGTAACAGAAGTGACTGGGAGTCATCTTCCCGTGAGAGAAACCGAAACGAGCCACCATCACCTAGAGTCAGAGTCAAAGGTACATACGCTTTTTTCACGGCAGCATTCCAATGAGCTCAGGGCACCATCACATTGTATTTCATTCAAGGAGTCAGATGTTAGATATGGGACGAATTTTTGTTAACCAACTCTGTGACATTGGTTGTTCTCTCTTGTGGTCTTTACAAAGCTGCTCAATTATATGTCAGTAATTGATTGACACCTAGTACATAGATTTATCTTGTCAACCATAAAATTTCTTAAACATATTTTAAATTATTTTTCAAATTTTAAATTTTGCTGATATCTTACAAATCTGTTTTATAGGCAGGTGTACTATGTCAAATTTAACATTACTTTATCACTTAATAACAATCTACTAAATACTGCTAATAAAGTATCAACATTGTAACCCTTTCACTACGGGAGGCGACACACTGCTGCCTGTGTTGTTCGTGCAAGGGGCGGAAGGCGGTAGACTGCTGCCCAAGCTCAACACTAAGTGCAGTCACCCAGGTCTGTTTATTTCACTGCTACAGCCATGCATAACATTGTAGAAAAGTTTAATAGCCAATAGATTGGGGTTGCTTCACAACAAGTAACGTTAACCAGCCAATCAGCATCTGAGGCCATGTGCATTCCACAATACTGTACTGTATGGTATGTTCCCACGCAAAATCATGACAACACGTATGCTTAGTTTATTGTTCTGTATTCTTATAAAATGATTGCATATTATGGATTAGTATTGTGTCTTTTGTGAAAACTGGTTTCTAAATATAAGTACATGCTTATTTATGAAGGTGTGCATGTGTGAGTGCCACGTATGTGTGCTCGTATGTGTGTGCATGTGTAGAAATAAAACTAATATTTAATATTAGTACTCAATAACGAACATCTACTTGTTTATTTACAAACTTCTGTTTTGGTAACACGCCACAATAAGTTATTATGAAATGTGCAAAAGACAATGTGGCCCAGTTAAAATGCAACTACGTAGTGAAAGGGTTAATCTTAGATATTGATGCTTAGTTTATCAACTAAATGTATTGAAACTTGCTGAAATTCAGTTAGTTAGCATGTATAGATGACAGCTGTCCATGTTTCTTCAATGCTAATAACAGTTTATTTCTCAAATGTTAGACACACCATCAAGAACTGCATGGGACGAGGATGACCCCACACCTTCAAGACGTTCCTCCTGGGATCTGCCTACGCCATCTCCCTTCTCTGATAGGCGAACAGATCGAATGGATTCGTCTCGGTCAGACAGAAGCAACCGATACACTAAGGGTTCGTGGTCTGAGCGAAGGTATAGTCTACCTTCTTGTAGAGAAATGCTGTTGTTTAATTTATCATAGTCACTATTAAAGGATTTGACCAGCTGAAAAGGATGAACTTTTGACTGTCATAATCACCGAAAGACATGGTGGTCTAGTACTTATGGTGTCAGCTTTGAAAGCCTAGGTTCTTGGTTCAAATCCAGATTGTGTCTCAAATTTTCACATTTACCGTATTTTTCAATTTGGTATCAAAATTTAATTAATTGTAGATTTTTACCATCATCTTAACAGGTGTTTGAAGTTTTCTGCTTTGTCACTTGCTTGTTTGTATGCTTGCTTGTTTGTTCACTGTAGAGTTAAATTTATTGCTGGCTACACTGGTAGTTTCTCTGGCTATTAAAAAGATGAAAACAATGATTTTACTTGTATGTTACATATATTTTTTTAAAACATAGTGACACATTGTCTTTATATCCTATTGTCTGGATCATTTTATTCTGTTTATGTCACTTTCGCTTTAATAAATCAGTTTTCTGATATTTTCTCGTGTATCACTGACAGTTATTGCTTGACGTATTTAGGAAGCACAACGAAGAAACACCATTGCCGACTCCTACGTACAAACGTAATTCGTGGATTGAGAGGAGGACACCACGAGAGCGGCCGGATACGTCTGCACATCCGCATTTCCACAGCGAGGAGGATCAGAAAGATTGGGAGGCAGAACAGAAGAGACTGGACCGAGAATGGTACTAATTTACTATAGTATTTTATGTAAATTTTAACTCGTGTATCTAGTAGTTCTTATAATTTTGTGTAGTAATATCAGGACCTGGTGGTAAGCATATATTGAAAACGTAGAAGTGTAGAAAGCTTTGATAGCTTGTGTGTTTAAAGCAGTGGTGACTGCCCCCTATGTGGTATAAACAAAATTTCACCACATTTCTGAAGTGAAATGAGCCGACAGATTTTTGACTAAAGGTACGACTCCGTGTGTACATAATGCTCGATGCATGGTGTGTTATCTGTAACGCATATACAACAGTTTGTATTTAAACATGTAGAAATGTTTCCACGTGCATGTAATGCGTGATCCGTGATCCGTGATCCGTTTTCGTTCGAACGTGATCGCTATCGTCCGAATATGCATTACGCAGCACTACACAGACGGGAAACCGCCGTTGCCTAGGTGATTATAGGCAGTTTTCAAGTTTCCAGTCACCATTTTCGCTGTTTAGCTTTCTCAAAATTCTAGTTAGGTGAGTTTTGGTCACTTTAGGACCTATAAACAATAATATTTTTTCTATTTGAGTTTTTGAGAGGCAGAAGAAGCATGTAGTTATGTGTTGTGCATCTAACTGCAGTTCTTTCACTAAGTAATGATACCTGCCATATCATTCTCTCCCTGCAAAATGTTGTGCACCCAAAACCTGTGCTTTCTTTTCCGTCTAATAGTACAATAATAAGATAATGTTGCTAAGCTTAAATTTCGACAGAGACATGGTTTCCAAAAATTATTGCTTGCAATTTTCACGAATAGCGACCAAAAATGGTGGAAAGAGCGTCGTGAGCTCTGTTAATACACATAGCATTTACGGACACATGGAAACATATGCATCATGCATTGCGTGCCCGCGGAGTCGTAGCTTAAGAGGCCAAATTTACATTGCTAGAAAGTCTTTGAGTATGCAGCATTTTCATAACATTTCATTTCACCTCTTTTCATGACATTTTTTTTTATTTCAGGTACAATATGGATGAAGGCTATGATGAAGAACACAATCCATTTTCTGATATGTCAGCGGAGTACACTCGCAAGAAGGAACAGCAGCTGGAGGAAAGAAAGAAGAAGAGAATTTCGGCCATGCAGAGACAAATCAACATGGTTAGTTGTAGCAATGGAAGTTAATTATGAAGCTTCTAACCAGCTTGAAAATTCGGTTTTTTACTGTGTTACTTTTTTATTTAATAACTACATCCATAAATCTTGCAGTGCTTTTTTAACTAAATTTTGTCGTCAGTTTTAAAATGGTTTTCTTTTAGAGTCATCGCATTTTTTCTTTAATAAACTCTCTTTTTCATTGCATATTTTTTCTAATAAACTCTCTTTTTCATTCCATATTTTTTCTAATAAACTCTCTTTTTTATTTCATATTTTTTCAGATAAACTCTCTTTTTCATTACATATTTTTTCTAGTAAACTCTCTTTTTCATCGCATATTTTTTCAGATAAACTCTCTTTTTCATTGCGTATTTTCTCTAATAAACTCTCTTTTTCATTGCATATTTTTTCTAATAAACTCTCTTTTTATCTAATTGAGTATTTCTAAAGTATTAGCTTGTATGGGAAAGATACATTTTGTATAGAAAACCCTATTTCTGTATTATGTTTTGGTGTGTTAAATTTAATTTTTGTGCGTTTCTCTTTTTTATCATCGCAACTCTATTTTCATAAACGATATGGAGTGTAAATTATTGGAAAATGCTGACTGACTATAAGTTGTCAGTAGTGAGCCTGAACATCTTATCAACTTGTGAAAGCAGAACGGAACTTTGTGATTCATCAACTCACTTGATATTACCAGTGTTAACACAGCAAAACACGACAGTTCCTTTCATAAGGTGTTTACTGCAGTCTTCATTCTTGAAGACGGAGAAAAAACAAAAAAATACATAAATTTGCAGTAATGTAATTTGAACAAACTACAGAAATTTGAACAAAAAAAATTCACAGAAAATTTCTATCTAATTAATAAACTTAGATTTACAAAAATCACTTACTTCATTCGGCTAGAGAGAGCACACTGTTTATGGTTTATGAAGCATGACATTAAATTTCTCATATAAAAACTGCATTATCCACCAATTACAAGTAAGTCTCTGCAATAACCAGTTGAATCTGCCAGCAATTGCCCACTTGTCCCCTTTAGTTTTTGGCTCCCTCATGCGGGAAAAATAAAAAACGAATTATATGGGTAATTGGGTAATTTGCCCATAACAACCGGAGTTATCAACATTGAAGGTGCTGATTAGTGCTCATTTTTGCATCATCTCTTTTTAGGACAATGAAAAATGGGAAGAGAATCGGATGTTGAGAAGTGGTGTCGTCCTGCGCACAGAATTTGACGAGGATTTTGAAGAGGACAATATCGCGAAAGTCCATCTTCTGGTGAGAAATATTGTGCCTCCGTTTCTCGACGGTCGGATCGTTTTCACCAAACAACCTCAGCCCGTGGTTCCAGTAAAGGTAAGCCTTCTGCTTTGCATATTAACAGAACATCCTATTCTGAAAGTTCAGAAATTGTGAATAATAATTTTTCTCATAAATGAACTGTAAAAAAAATTTGATTGGGTGCTCAGACGGTAAAAAAAAATTTGATTGGGTGCTCAGACTGTAAAAAGAAATTTGATTAGGTGCTCAGACTGTAAAAAGAAATTTGATTGGGTGCTCAAACGGTAAAAAGAAATTTGATTGGGTGCTCAGACGGTAGAAAGAAATTTGATTGGGTGCTCAGACGGTAAAAAAAAATTTGATTGGGTGCCCAGATGGTAGAAAGAAATTTGATTGGGTGCTCAGACGGTAAAAAGAAATTTGATTGGGTGCTCAGACGGTAATAAGAAATTTGATTGGGTGCTCAGACGGTAATAAGAAATTTGATTGGGTGCTCAGACGGTAATAAGAAATTTGATTGGGCGCTCAGACGGTAAAAAGAAATGTGATTGGGTGTTCAGACGGTAAAAAGAAATGTGATTGGGTGTTCAGACGGTAAAAAGAAATATGACTGGGTGCTCAGACGGTAAAAAGAGATTTGGCTGGGTGCTCAGACGGTAAAAAGAAATTTGACTGGGTGCTCAGACGGTAAAAAGAAATTTGATTAGTTGCTGAGATGGTAACTAAAGTACTAGTTTTTATGATCAACACTGATAAAAAATTATGCTTTCAAATGTCGCAGTATTGGCTCTGTCTGTAAATTGACTGATTGGAGTAAAATTCGATTTTTGATTCGGAATAACTTAACGTGGTAATTCAAACTCAAGTTCGTCCGCAAAAACTTATAAGTTAAACTGCAGCCAAAGCGTGGGTGTGCTAGTGTGTGATGTAGTTTTTTGTTGTCAGAAATTTTCTGCAACAATTTGAATTTGTTTGAATAACGATTTCTATTAATTCACTCCAAATTTCGGTCAAGAGTAATCGAATAACTGAATTCTTGCTCAAGTGCAAATATTCGCCACCCAGCACTAAGCTTGTAAAAGTGTATGCAGATCTGTGATGATAATTTTCAACTCGGATAAGCTCAAAGTTACAATAGATAAAGCACAGAGAACGGAAGATTAATTTACTGTTTTTTGCCATGAAGTTTATTGCTACATCCCGCGGCACCCGTGCGGAAAACAAAATATTCGAAATTAGCTTGTTATTCATAGTTTAGTTGGTTGTTAGTGGCCTGGTAATGTTTAGTGGTTGTCATAGTGAAATGTATACCATAGAATGTTGTACTAACTTGTGTCTACATGGTAAATTTCAGTAAGCCTTTTCATAGTTTCTTTGTGCGCAACCGCAGTTGCTTTAGGTCAAAGGTTAAGTGTACCAGTGGCCTGGTAATGTTTAGTGTTATCGTAGTCAAATGTATACAATAGAATGTTGTACTAACCTGTGTCTACATGATAAATTTCAATAAGCCTTTTCATAGTTTCTTTGTGTGCAACCGCAGTTGCTGTAGGTCAAAGGTTAAGTGTACCAGTGGCCTGGTAATGTTTAGTGTTATCGTAGTCAAATGTATACAATAGAAGGTTGTACTAACCTGTGTCTAGATGATAAATTTCAATAAGCCTTTTCATAGTTTCTTTGTGCGCAACCGCAGTTGCTGTAGGTGTATAGGTCAAAGGTTAAGTGTACCATAGCAACGCATCTTAACTACAATCATCACGTGACGTGTGGATAATGCAAAGCATTAGTACAGTACTTCAGTTGTCTTACGTAATTATGCATTAGTCTGTGTGTAGAGTGATTTTCTAGCAGAATCTTGCTTGGAAACTGGAAAAAAATGAAGTAGGTAAGGTTCTAGCTAACTTTTAAAACTGTTACTACTACAATAGTATGGGCTGTGAGGCATTATCAAGTGTGGACAAATGTGTTGTCTGGTACACTTAACCTTTGACCTTCTAACGATTATCATCAATCACTGGAACTGTGAAAAGACTTACTGGCTGGTTAATCTGATACTTGCCAGAGAGCCTGGCTTCTAAGTTGATACCAATGTTCACAGGTTTCGTTATCCATATTTATAGCTTTTACAGTATATATAGTGCAGAAGTCAAATTTGAGAAGTTTATAGGCCTTTATGCAACTGGTTAACTCCTGTCATTCATGGTAATTTTTGTTCCTTGTATCATGCGCTGTTCAAAATCATCTGTGTTATTATAGGATCCTACTAGTGATATGGCTATTGTATCCCGGAAGGGATGTAGTGTCGTACGTCAGCATCGGGAACAAAAAGAGCGGAAGAAGGGACAGCAAAAGCACTGGGAACTGGCCGGAACTCGCTTGGGCGACATCATGGGTGTAAAAAAAGACGAAGAAAAGGTTTGTATTGGCGCTTAATTTAAACAAGTTTTTACTGAAATCGATAAGGCTATGCTGTGGGTGGATGCTGTGAGCTTAAAAAGTATTACAGACATTACCTATGTGTGGATGAATTTGTGTGGTATGAGTGGATAAGTAGTAGGTAACAGAATCAGCGTTGGTTTACTGGTAGCCTGCTATTAAGCATGCTGAGTCCAGGGATGAGAATTTTCCGCGGATACCCGGAATTCCGAGTTTTTGGAAGACCATTAGTACCATTTTTGTAAATAGTGTAAATTCGTCGAGAAAATTTTTATGGACCCTGTACGTTATTTCACAAGCTGACCGCTAGTTGGCAGGCCGTCACTTTGTTTACATCACGTACATCAGTGTAACCACATGTAGATCTCTATGTATAAAAATATAGAATCAATTGTGCGGAGTTATTTGAGTCAATTGCAGACAGTTTTTATATACTTTTGCATAGGAGCGGTCAGTATTTAGGTGTTTTTGAGACAATTAGGTATCATGTATCCTTGATAGGTGGGTATTTTAAATTATGCATGAAACAAGGTAACCGATATTTTAAAGCCACTTAGAGGCTTTCTGTGGTCACAAAATTGCAATTTGTTGCTTTGCCCCCTTGAACCTCCATGGGGGGCCTACGCGGCCCCCAAACCCCCGGCCTGTTTCAGAGTTTTTTGCAATTTGTCATTCTCATCCCTGGCTGAGTCCCTTATTAAATCGTTGCAGTATTATAATGGGGGCAATCTTGCCCCCTCGGTCTTGCACTCAGTCTCACTAATTACCTACTGCAATCTTTAAAGCTTTGGTCGTTTCCAACAATACAATCGTGACCAAAAGTTTAAGCCCACCTGTGATTACGACGTGAATTTTGAGCTTTTTTGGTATTCAATACCATGCTGACAGGATAACAAGCACTGATGACGTCACAGCGAGGATGACGTCATCAAGTCAGAGACATATGCGCATGCGCAGTTGATCACTTATCCACTTACCTTTCATTAGAATTACCATCCAACATAATCAGACGACTGGGGAGGAAGCTACAGCCGAGAGAGCGTCTAAGACAATTCCCGCAACCCTAGTGATGACGTCATCATCTCGTAAGTCCTGCGCATGCGCAACACAAACTGTCTTGTTTTCATTTACCTTCCTAATGACCCATCGTGTGTATGAATCAGTCCACCATGAGGGAAAATATATGGTATTGAATACCAAGAAGTTCAAAACTCACGTCGTAATCACAGGTGGGCGTAAACTTTTGGCCACGACTGTACAGCAGCTGTGTTTGCACATTCTCAACACTTGTCTAATTATAGCTACGTTTTAATAGCTTATATTACATAATATATTAAATGTTTATAATCTGTAGAATTTCAAAATTTTCACCTTTTCTGCATTCTTAATATAATATTTCTTTTTTGTGTTTTTTGATGTAGATGTAACTATGGCTAAATGTTACAAAAATGAGTTTTGACTGAAAGTTTTAACCACGGGTCATACCAAAGACTTTAAAAATGGTACCTGCTTTGCCCTGCCTGGCGCGTGGTATTTAGGGTAAAAGTGGGGTAATAATAGTCTCTGTTATGTAGTTGTAGGTTGTTATTTACAGTCGGCGATAATAGCTCTTTGAGCTAATGTTAATTGTTGACCCAAAAGCCGACTTTGAATAAAGATTATTATTATTATTATTATTATTATTATTATTATTATTATTATTATTATTATTATTATTATTATTATTATTATTATGTAATGATAGTCTCCATAAACTCATATACTTACATTTTCTTCATCATTGCTGTCTGTTATGGAAAATTGTGTTATGGTTTCATGTCCATGTTAATATTGGCATCCATAATTAAATATAACATGCCATTGTATATTTTGTTTACAGCCTGCAATGTGCCAGAGTACAAAATATAATAATGCTTCAATAGTATGCAACTGTAGTGTAAGATTCAGAATTAAGCTCTTTATTTACAGTGTTTTAGGTTCTTTAAGAGTACACTTTTTGTGATATGTATATATAAAAACAATATATTATCAAATTTTGTAAACTACAGTCGAAGGCTTAACCTTTCAAGAAAAATACAAAATTCAAGTCATATACTTATCAGGAAATTGTTGTATTTGATTATTGTTAGTGACTTTTCACTCCAGGATGCATAAGGCTACTATCCTTATATAAAATTCCTAATTTGTACCTTTGTTTGTATATACTTGTTGCTACATGTGCCATCTCGATTTCAGATGCGAATAAAATATAGTAGTAGTAGTTGTTGTAGCAGCAGCAGCAGCAGCAGCAGCAGCAGCAGCAGCAGCAGCAGCAGCAGCAGCAGCAGCAGCAGCAGCAGCAGTAGTAGCAGCAGCAGCAGCAGTAGTAGTAAGTAATATGATGTTAGCTATTTCTTGCTACTTTGCACTTTGAACACTGATCAATCTTATGTACGTTTGTGTTGCGTTACTATGTACGTTTCTATTGCGTTTTGCTGCCCTACACGTGCACATGTTTCATACATATGATTTTAGCGTGTTCTCTCGCAATCTTTTGTTTCTGGTGCTGTGCATCATTCTACTTCAATAATCACACACAAAAAACATTAACATAATTTCTGTTTTTTTTTGGCATATTGTTTAATGTTTTTATACTTCCCTGACTTTCCAAGAGTTTGAGTCTTATGCAATAGTTGAGCAACTGCCATAATTATTATAATAATGTTGAGGTGTTTGGCTCAGTGTTTGTCAAAATTTGTGCTTATTATTGTAAAATTGTGGAAATTCATATTATTTAAAGCTGGATTGGTATGTATGCTTAGTTTTTGTATTAGATTTACTTTGCTTATTGCAGGAAACTTTACTGTAAGTTATTGTGTTTCATAATAAGCGGGTGATATTGTCTTCAACATTTTCTGCTCTGACTCACTCACTGTCATTTCTGTTTTGTGTATATCAGCATGCGTTTTTTATGTTGTAACTTTTAATATTGTACATTAATTTCATCATTCATATTTGATCCAATGATTAATGCTATCAATCCTGGTGTGTACCTGTCAGAGAACTAGCGCAGTAAAGAATTCTGTTAAATTAACCTTCAACTTACCTACCACTTTTTGCAAACCTTTAAGAAAAGGATAGTAAAATATATACGATAAAATATGATATGATATGATATGATATGATACGATACGATACGATACGATACGATATGATAAAATATGATATAATATGATATGATATGATACGATAAAATATGATTAATATGATATGATATGATATGATATGATATGATATGATAGGATAGGATAGGATAGGATAGGATAGGATAGGATAGGATAGGATAGGATAGGATAGGATAGGATAGGATAGGATACGATACGATACGATATACTATACTATAATATAATATAATATAATATAATATAACATAATATAATATAATATAAAGAATACAATACAATGCAATGCAATACAATGCAATGCAGTGCAGTGCAATGCACTAAACTGCACTACACTACACTACACTACACTACACTACACTACACTACACTACACTACACTACACTACACTACACTACACTACAATACAATACAATACAATACAATACAATACAATACAATACAATACAATACAATACAATACAGTACAACACAACACAACACAACACAACACAACACAACAACACAACACAATATAATATAAAATTGTAGAAAAAGGAAAACAAGCAGGTGGCTCTTATTTCAGTCAGTTTTAAAAATAATAATTAATTTTATGTTCGAATGCAGTGTGAACAGTTTTTATTAGCGTGCAAAGACGTTAATTCAAGCACATGCTCGTATGACATATAGTCACATTTCGTACACTTGCACAGTATACGATAGCAGTTATACATGACGTTCTTTTATTATAAGTAGACCTTTCTTAAAATAAATTCTTGGCATGTTACTATATTAGTCAACTATGCAAACTTTCTATAAATATTTTGCACTAAAAGATTTTATTTCAATAAAATAGTTCAAATTTTTTTCCACCGTAAAAGTTACGGTTGCCATGGGAAGAAAGCAGTGGGAAAATTTATTCCCCATCCAGTATTTGAACCTGGTGCTTCTACTTAGAAATTACTTGTTGTTTTCATGTAGGATGAAAAAGTTGAGGAGGATGGTGGAGTGGATTACAGGAAAGAACACAAGTATGCGGATCACATGGACGTGCACATGGAGGCCTCCAGCGACTTCGCCAAGAAGAAGACACTTCAGCAACAGCGAGAGTACCTTCCCATTTTTGCCGTCCGTCAGCAACTGCTGAACATCATCCGGGATAACAGTGTAGTGGTAGTAGTGGGAGAAACGGGAAGCGGGAAGACTACTCAATTAACACAGGTAAGCACGTTCGGATCTTCTTGCTTTTTTAAATGTCTTTCAGTCACTAAAAATCAGAAGTGGGTACTAAGCAAGGTTAGCCATTTTTTACAAGCAATTCTCAGTAAGGTCTATGACAGGGGTGTGCAAATTGCGGCCCGCCGAGAGAATTTGTGCGGTGCGCGAAGAGATTTGTCAACCTAATGAAAGTGCGGCCCGGGCGATTAATTGAGTGTATCTAGCTGAAGTCCGCGCCACGATCCCAAAGATAGTGAGGGCAGTTTTTTCTACTAGATTGGATGCCATTAACCCTTACAAAACAGTTGTAGCTTAATGTCACTGTCGGACATGACAAAATTACATGTTGCTCACTTGGAACACAAAAGAGCGATGTAATCACAGAACACAGTAAACTATCACGGAAGCCGCCATTGAAATGCTCAAATGTGCAAGAAATGCGAAAAGCAATCTGATTGGCTGGTAGGAAGACCAACCAGCCAATCTCTAGGCGTTTATTATCGGGGCTGCTGATCTGCTCAGTCGTCTTCTTGGTCACAGCAGGCAGATCATTTTGACTTGGTTGTTTTACAAAATAAATTATAAATAAAATTATAAAATAGCCAAGAATAACCAATGGTCACCCCTGATTTAGGGGGATTCCCAGATTTTAGTTTCTGCTTAACTGCTTAGGCTCAGTAGTACATGCCTTGATCAGTGGCTGTTTCATCGTTTCATCAGATGTAGTGTTTTTATAGATCAGAAACATGGATAAGAAAAGGGGAAAATCAAAGAACATGGAGTCAAGGCAGGTTAATATGCACTGTACTACACAGACTGTGTGATACACATTACTAATATGCATCTGTCCTGAAAGTAGAAATATATGGTTTGTAATATAAATTTTAATAACTTCTAAAATAGTTTCTTGAGTGTAGTAGTAATAATGTACGCAGGTCGGATGCAAAAAAAAATCGTTATTAGGCCTTTCTGTACTTGGCTCCTTGATCAAACTGCCTGTGGCCCACAGGAATTGCGGGAAAGTTTAATGTGGCCCGGCTAGTCAGATAATTTGCACACCCCTGGTCTAGGATATTGTTGTGCAAAAGTTGTCAAATTGATTTTTGTTGCAATAATGTAACGCAAAATTAAAGAGATTGTTCGAAAGACAGTTTAAACAGTAAAAGTTATTGAATGACAACATTTTGACTTACAGTTCATGCCAGTTTTTGTTTTTTTTTATGTCAGCAGTGCAGTTCAGTTGCAAAGACAATCTAGTGTTAAATTATAAAGGTTTAAAATCGTCACATCAGGGATGAGAAATTTCCGTGGCTACGCGGAATTCCGAGTTTTTGGAAGACCAGTAGAGCCATTTTTGTAAATCGCGTAAATTCGTTGAGAAAATTTTTACGGACCCAGTACATTATTTCACAAGCTGACCACTAGTTGGCAGGCCGTCACTTTGTTTACATCAGTGTAACCACGTGTATATCTCTATGTATAAAAATATAGAATCAATTGTGCGGAGTTATTTGAGTCAATTGCAGACAGTTTTTATATACTTTTGCACAGGAGCTGCCAGTACTTAGGCGTTTTTGAGACAATTAGGTATCATGCATCCTTGATAGTTGGATATTTTGAATTATGCACGAAACAAGGTAATTGATATTTTAAGTCCACTTAGAGGTTCTCTATGGCCTACGCGGCCCCCAACCCCCCGGCCTGTTTTAGAGTTTTTTACAATTTGTCATTCTCATCCCTGGGTTACATATTGGTATTTGCATCATCTATAATGGCGGAGGTTGGTATGCTGTGTTGTAACCTTTTGTCACAATGCGAAATAATCAATCTTTTGTCCCATTGACTCTCGAAAATCAGAAATTGTGCTGTTACTTAATTCACAAGGGCAGCATCTAAGTAGAATAAATTTTATTTTCAGTTATCTAAGCATCTGTTTACTGTCACTAGTTTAGTAAGCAATTAAGCTGCCTAATGAGGGAACTCGAATTCAAGTGTCGAGTTTAGATACTAATCTGCCTTCTTAACACGGAGTAGTCAAATAGGAGCATGTTGGGAATTGTTTTCAATACATTAGCTCTTAAGAAATGACTTTTTTGCATAATTTGCACTAATTTTTTATGAATTATTTTAGTTTCTGGTCTGTGTGTGCAATTCAGAAACTAATACTTCTGTGTTCAATGCATTCAAGGTGATTTTTTGAACTATGCGTGTTTACACTCTCTTTCATTGTTCATTATGGAATTTCATTTAATAGGTTTAATACGCAGATGCACTAATGCTAAGGTTGTAATGTTTTTACATTTCGTTGTCCGTTTGCAGTATTTGTACGAGGACGGCTACGCCAAATACGGCATGATAGGGTGTACTCAACCTCGTCGAGTTGCCGCAATGTCCGTGGCAAAACGCGTATCAGACGAGATGGGTGTGCAACTCGGAGACGAGGTTGGATATGCTATACGATTCGAAGATTGCACTAGTGAAAAGACAATCATTAAATACATGACTGACGGTAAGTAAAGACAAACTCAAGTTTTTTCATTCGTTCATTTAAGGGCCAGTTCCAGCAAGATACAAGTTGATCTCCTTATATCTTTCTGCTTATGGTCATCATAATCACTTAGCAGATTCCCATAGAAGTAATTACAAAACTTGCAAAGTGCCGCATCTGTTTCTACAGCCGAGCAATGATTACATCACCTTGCTTTGAACCCCATGGGCAGGAATGTATATAATGTCGCTTATTATGCAGAGTACGTGATTGTAGTATTATGTGAGCCATTTAATTGTCAGTCTGCTACAGTAAAGTACTGAATTAGTCTATGCTGCCATCTACAGTCGTTGTTTTACTCTAATTGTACAAAGTTTGTTAGAGATTGATTTTTGTTTCTAAATATTGTTTCCTTTTGCTTTTATAGATATTCATTAATCAGAGTAATTAGATTGTTAATTTCATGCTTTAATTCTGGTTCTAACTCTCTTATTCAAGTTTAAATAGAGAAAAAGTATAACATTATAACACAGCTTTCTGTAAACCAATAATCTTTATTCTGCTATCAAAGAAGCCAAGTAGACTGTGATTTTGGTTTAACTAGTAGTCTGTAGAGTATGGGTGACCTTTCCATTTATGGTCTGTCTGCATGAATGTAATGTACCTTCCAATAGGAACTTGAATCTCTGGTCATGTGATTACAGCTTTATTCTCTCAGGCATGCAAGTTTCAGTTGATCTAGAGACAGCATTGAGAAAGGATGTAAAATTTCTACTGTAAAATATTATATTGCTAACTTTATGACTGTTTGTTCAATTTTATGGTCTGTGAACATTGTATACGTTTTACAATAAAATGATTGCAAATTTCTACAAATACCATCATTTTCGTCAGCGTATCCATACAAGATCTTAATTTAAATAATTTAAATTATAATTTAAACATTTTGAAAACTTATCGAGGTTGGAGAAAGGCCATGAAACATTGGAAGCTGAATAAAATTTTTGAATTAAAAAAACTCAAACTGAATACTTTATATATTTGAATCCGTATATAACAAAATTATCTTTCTTTACCGAAAAATTAAAAATTCGCAAGACCTTCCTAGGCCATTGTGTAGCCAGTAACATAATCGTATCCTAAATCTGACAGAAGCACCCAAACACTGTAAGTGAAATGAAATCTTTTTCTTTCTGTTTTGCATATTTTGTTTGGTAATTTATTTGATATCATGTCTTAAACTATAATCACTCTACATTACATATCACTCTTTTACAAACAAATTACATAACGCGTGTTTGCTAGATGTAAGTGCACTGTTGGAGCAACGTGATGTCACACTGCAAACAGAGCTGCAGCTTTACTATGCTTGGCTAACTGGACGGCATTTCTGATTAGTACAAATTTACCATAAACCCGTACTGAGTTTTCTGAGAGCATATTGTATTTTAACCGGAAACAACCTTTACGCTCTTCTGTTAATAATACATGTGCAAAGATTTAGACGAAACTATTCTTCCTGTAGAATATACAGTATTGTCTTTCTATAATCTATTATCTTTCTTCCTACCATTTCCACTAACACATCCCTCTACCCTTCCTGTGTGATCTAACCTTTCTCCCAGTTCTTTTTTTTGTTCACTCATCCATTCTTTTTTTATCGGGTTCACATGACAGTGGGCTTATACAAGCCTTTGCTTCTCTAGCCCACTGCAGTACAATTATTCTTTTATGATAACGATAGTGTATGAAACATAACAATTTAATACAGTATGATGTAATAATTTTGATGTCACTGTGTGCTTAATGTCATTATATTGTACTGAATGTGATAAAATAATAATAAATATTGAGGTCTCGCAGGATAGTTGCGATTACTTTCTGAAAAGTCGTTTAGTCCTTTACCTGGGCCTCTGCAAATTTCCTTGCTTTTTGATGTCTTTGTCTCAGGACTTGAAGTAGGTATTGAAGTAGCTTGTTGCATACTTTTTTGCTTAGAAATCTTATTTTCTGTAGCTCAGTAGGTACTATACCTTATTTGAAAGCATTGAGTTACTAGCAAAGTTACTGAGGATTATTGTTACGATCTGATTACTTTCTTTGTAGAGAAAGCTGCCTTCTCTGTGTTTAAATTTAGCACCTTCACTATCACATTCTTATATTTTAATAATTAATTTTAATCTAATACTACGGGCAAATCACGTTGGAAACACCGGTTCTCATCTGATAACTGAAGTTGAGCAACGTAGAGCCTGGTTAGTGTTTGGATGGGTGACCGCCTAGGAATACCAGGTGCTGTAGGTTTCTGGGATGCCCACACTGTATCTCGACACTAGGCCGAGGAGTTGCACAAGCAGCCAACAGCTAGAGGGCGGAGAAGGTCAAGTGACCCAATCGCCATGTGTAGAGGAGTAAACCTTCCAAATGCTCACTGACTCCGGCAGCTCCTGCAGCCAACCTGGTGCCAAACGTATCGCTCCGCTTTCCTTTGGACTACACCAGGGAGGAAGAGAGGGGGTTCCTGAGGTCTGGGCAACTCAGAATCTCCATACACCTGGCCCAGGCATGCGCCCTGGAAAGGACTGCTCAGCCACAGTCGACGCTGCAGCTCCATCAATGTGATCAATAACTGACTCTCTTGGCACACACTCCATTGTCTTCCGAGACAGAAGGATGCCAACAACAACAATTTTAATCTAAATTTATTATATTGTCAGTCTGCAATTTTGATGTAATGTATTTTAACATTCATAATACTGTATTTTTAATCAACTTTGTTTATCTAACAGTTATTAAAGTGAATTTTGTTTTAGTCATTATGGGATAATTCAAGTATACATATTATACTTTTCTTTGTTGAGCTAAAGATTCCTAAGTTTCTAAAGTTTCAACTTTCCTTTGTAACAGGTATATTGTTGAGGGAGTCTTTGCGCGAACCTGATTTAGATAACTACAGTGCAATTATCATGGACGAAGCGCACGAACGTTCTCTAAACACTGATGTACTTTTCGGTCTCCTTAGAGAGGTAAGTGCAAGAAATGTTTTTAGTAATATAACAGTAGCCACTTAATAAAGATGATTTAGATATATTATGACAATGTTCAATTTACTATGGCAGGGCAAATAAATTACTCATGAAATTTACTCACTGTTCAGTTAACGTGAAGAGACAATTGTTTAATACTTACTGCACTACTTTTTATTGTATGTCCACTTGGAGACATTTTTATTCTTACAATCTTAGCAAACTCAAGGTTGCATATAATGTATCAACACAGAAGCTGTTTAACTTTTCAAATGATACGAGCGCTAGATATATTTCTACTAGACTTAATCTTATTTATTTTGATGCGATTCACAGAAAATGTGCATACAGTTTATACGTCAGGCTAAATAACAGTGAAAATTTTATATGCAAGAACATTTTAAACAGTGATGCAAACTTTACTTCTGTAATTAGATGTCTTTGGCGTAGTTTGTTAATCGTTAATTGTTATTTGTGTTATTGTTGTGTGTCATGATTTATTGTATTATTTGTATTAATTTGTGATGTGTATATGAACTTTGTAAAGTTTGAAATAAAATATTAAATCTAAAATCTAATCTAATAATGCCACACATAATAAAACTAGCCACATTTTAGAAACATTACGGCACGTGTCCGGAATTACCACAATGGAAACTATTGTTAAAGGAATACCAGATGATTGTTTAGACTCAATCTCATTTTAATTTACTTCCAAAATATACATTTTCTCCCCTATAAAAGTTAACAATTGTTTCTTATATTTGAATAATTTGCTTAATGGCAACCGAACACAGCTATTGCTTACATCAGAAACTAATCACAGTTTGTGCAAAGGCAAGCATCTTCCCTTGCTCGTCAAGCACGTTTCGCAAGTGATACTGCTTAAACGTGTGATGTCACGAAAATGGGCTCTACGTCATACGATGTCAGAAACTAACACCGCCAGTTCAAGTTCATGGTTATCACGGTAACGCCTTCTATTTATCGGCCATGTGCACGTGACAGAAGCGCGCCGCTGCCAATTTTAATAGATTCACTGAGCTGCGCATAGCTTTGAAAGGTTAGCAGAATTTAAGCATCTGAGGTAATTATTATTTAATCAAAGTTTTGGTTTAGAAAAAGAGCATTCTTTATCCTGAACTTTGTCTATGCAATCATCCGGTTTTCCTGTAAGTAAATTTGGGTAACAAAATTAGTGCACCGTTCAGTAACAGGCAACAAAAACATTAGTGAAATGAAAAATTAATATCTATTTCTCGTAATTTGCCAATTTTTTAAGATACGCAGTTGAAAATTTAAATACGCAGTTGAAAATTTAAATGCTGTTTACCTCAACTGTTTCACTGTTATTTCTCAATAATAAATGTAAGATATGTTGCTGCTGATTTCTTACTGAAAAATTCTAAAAAAAAAGTTTTCGTTATTTCCTGGAAAGGTTGTTGCTCGCAGGCAGGATCTCAAGCTCATTGTGACTTCGGCAACGATGGATGCCACAAAGTTCTCCATGTTTTTTGGCAACGTGCCACAGTACAAGATCCCCGGCCGGACTTTTCCGGTGGAAATCTTCTTCAGCAAGAATGTGGTGGAGGATTACGTAGATGGAGCTGTCAAGCAGGCTCTTCAGATCCATCTGCAACCGTGGGAAGGTAGGATAACATTTACAGGGATGAGAATTTTCCGCGGAATTTCGAGTTTTTGGAAGACCAGTAGTGCCATTTTTGTAAATCGCGTAAATTTGTTGAGAAAATTTATACGGACCCAGTACATTATTTCACAAACTGACCGCTAGTTGGCAGGCCGTCACTTTGTTTACATCACGTACATCAGTGTAACCACTTGTATATCTCTGTGTAGAAAAATATAGAATCAATTGTGCAGAGTTATTTGAGTCAATTGCAGACAGTTTTTATATACTTTGCATTGGAGCGGCCAGTACTTAGGCGTTTTTGAAACAATTAGGCATCATGTATCCTTGATAGTTGGGTATTTTAAATTATGCATGAAACAAGGTAATTGATATTGTAAGTCCACTTAGAGGCTCTCAATGGTCACAAAATTGCAATTTGTTGCTGGCTCCCTTTGAACTCCATTGGGGGCCTAGGTGGCCCCAAAACCCTCGGCCTGTTTCAGAGTTTTTTACAATTTGTCATTCTCATCCCTGCATTTAAGAATTTGTCATCTAATTCATATTGATGCAATAACAGTTTTACTTAATTAGCTTTTATTCTTTATCTTGCCTTTGAATGGAACAGTTTCAGTGCAGTCTCAATTCAATGCTTACCAAAGCCTCATTTTAGCAACTAAAATACTTGTTTCAGCAACTTGGCATTCTGTTTCGTCAAATTATAGCAACCGTTTTTTCTTCTTTAGGTTTTACATGTCAAATGTAGACCTGCTTTAACTCAAATGTAGATTTAGGTAATTCAAATGTGTTTTGGTAACTCAAATATAGACTTAGGTGGTTCAAATGTGTTAACAATGGTTTTCAACAAATCTTAATAGGCTGAAATAAAGCGTCTTCTTACAGATATTAGAGAAAATCTTCTAGTGCAGAATCACGGTCTGCTCAGTTGGCAGAACAGTCTGTTAATATCATAACAGCCGCAGATGCAGGCCATTTTGTAATTTGCACTTAAATGAGTTAATTACCGATTTATTCAAAGTACCGCACTACATTTGACTTACCTAAGTCACATTTGAGTTACAAAAACACATTCGAAATTCCTATGTCTACATTTGACTTACCTAAGTCACATTTGAGTTACAAAAACACATTCGAAATTCCTATGTCTACATTTGACTTACCTACGTCACATTTGAACTTTCCTGTGTCTATATTTGATGTGTAAAACCTATTAAACTTTTGTTTTAAACCGACCATAGTAACAAATTTATACTTGGTAATATTGTAACGCACTGAATAAGGTAAACTCAAGTTTCTCTTATAGTATGGAGGTTACTTGCTGATACAACATTATTGATACAATATGTTACACTTTTGTGTTACCACAGTCCTGTCCTGGCTTAAACATTCAAACAGAAGAGCATGTTGTCCGTTTTTGTCCACTTACGAATCACCTTCGTGAAGATAACACTGAACTGAACTTCAACGATCTGCATGAATTTTTCAATGGAAACCCAATGTCATATCGTGAATTTGTAAATAAGCCTTGAGCTGTTTTGGACAATAATGATCATGTTACGTGATCGTAAGTGTGTAGTGAGAATTTGTAAATAATTCTTCAGCTATTTTTTGGCAGTAATGATCATGTTATGTGATCAAAAGTCCTTTTTTGTAGTGAACTATGGACTGAACCAAAATATCATGTTCGACTATCTCTTAATCAGTCAATAAACATATATATATATATATGGGTTCTTGATGTTTTTGAAATGTACAGAAATGTTATTGCATGCACTCGTACTTATATAAAGATTTATTGTCTATAAAACATCATTAAAATACCAATTAGGTCTTGCTAATTTTCTATAGGTTTTACATGTCAAATGTAGACCCGCGTTAACTCAAATGTAGATTTAGGTAATTCAAATGTGTCTTGGTAACTGAAATGTAGACTTGGGTAGTTCAAATGTGTTAACAATGGTTTTCAAGAAATCTCGAGCGCTTTTGGTAAGTCAAATGTAGACACGTGTCAAGTCAAATGTGACATTGGTATCTCAAATGTGGATAGATGGTAAAGTTTAAGGATGTTAAATTTAATCTCCTTTAATTTCGATTTAATAATTGCTCTTAAGTTAAAATAACAACATTATAGGTTCACTAATGTTCTGCAAACTTTACATACCATTGGAACTGTTAGAGAAATAACAATACATTCTTAAAATAAACAAATTTTCTTGAGAGAAACTAATTCATTGATGCAGTGCTAATGCATTACTTAAAAAACTAATTAGTGATTCACTGTTCATTGGGAAGTGGGAACGAATTCCACTACATTCTTAACGTTAATTGCATCTACATTTGACTTGCCTAAGTCACATTTGAGTTACCAAAACACATTCGAAATTCCTATGTCTACATTTGACTTATCTAAGTCACATTTGAACTTTCCTATGTCTACATTTGACGTGTAAAACCTATAAAAAATGTTTAGTTCTATTAACATTTTGATTTGTAATAGTTTGTCATAGCTTAAACATTTAGTAAGTAACAATGATGTTTAAATTGGTAATTTTGAAGGTTTGGCTAACTCTCTGGGTAATTTTCAGGTGATATTCTCATATTCATGCCTGGACAGGAAGATATTGAAGTAACCTGTGATCTCATTAGAGGTAAATTGAAAACTAATTGTCACCTTTGTCTATGTTCAACGTAAAGATGTCTTCCCTTCCCTCACAATAGCAACAGTTATTTTTGTCTGATTACTGTTGAATATGACAGTAACTTGTTACGCCTACTTTGCTGTCCGGCTTGCTAACCACCTGCCTGTCTGACTTCCTCTCCCCCTCCCCATTTCTCTGTTATCTGTAAACCTTAAAAGCGTAAGACTTGCAATAACTGAACTTGGTAGAAATCTGACAACGACGAATGTGTACACCTCGGTCTCGGGACAAGAACGAAGACTTAAAGGTGCAGATTTTGACTTTTATTTGGATGCATGTAGACTGTCCAATTCAATTCAATTGAATTCAATTTTATTTTCTCAATGGCAGTTAAAATTCAACATAATTATTATTACATTTTATTGCAACTGAGAAGGAGCAGCGAAAGACCTATTGGTCACTTGGTCAGCTGCCCCTTATTAAAAATGCAAGTTTACTCACAGGCTCATGACATTTTTTAGGTGTTTATATATATATATGTATATATATATATACATATATATATATATTATATATATATACATGCACATACATATATAAACATTACAGTATTAAAAATAGGTTTGGTATTAAATGAAGTGCTTAGTAGCAGAAATATATATTTAATCTAGTAAAATTTTTAAAGGGCGGAAAAATAGTAAGCGAGAAATTCTCGAGAATTGAATATGGGGTTACATTGTGAATAATAATAATAGTTATACTATATGCATAAATTTATGGTAAAACAGATACAGTGATGTAAAGATGCAATACAAAAAATCAATAAATAAATATATCTCATATCGAGTGAAAGCAAAAAACAAAACTAAATTCTTCCAAGTGTTTGCCGGGAAGGGGAAACTTTTCTAAGTAATCTGTGATCTTGGCCACTTCTGTTAGTACCGTAGCTAATACTGAGTAAGTTCAGAAAGCTTATTTGTAGTATCAAAAATCCACCAAGTTTAACTAAGGCATAAGCAATTAGTCTTGTGCTTTATAGGCTTGGAGCGCCATGTAGTTTGTTTTGTTGTGTATAGAGCCAGATCTTTATCCGAAGAAGAACTGGCTTTATATATGGAAGAACTGTGTCAATACAACCGCACCAAAGTGACAAGTCAATCTTTTATTACATTTTTAAGCAGTGTACTGCTTTTGTTGTTGGCATGTTGAAAGATAATGATTGTTCAACATTCAACCTACCAATGGGCGCATCGACCGGAAAAGCGTCTTGGCTGTCCGACATAAATTGCTTGCTGCTGAAACCCGGAATGACATTTCTCTGCAATTTCTTCTGTTGCAACCTAGTTTATTTTGATAAGTTGAATTGTAATCTATTGTTTAGTAGTTTCAGTTTGTTCTTCCTCTTTCTAAACAGCTATATATCTCCTTTCAAGAGTCCCACCAGGCGCCGCTAGAACGTTTTTTCCGCAGGCTGTTTGGTCAAAATTTCAAAAAAATCGCGAGTTGGGTCCGGGAAAACGCCCGTTACGGGACGCCGTGGCCCTCTCGCGAATTCTAAATATGCCTATGACACCCACCGCTGAACGGGCTATCTATCCATAGCCAGCACCACCCATGGCCCGTTCCCGTTCTCCAGATCTCAGACGTATAACTTTTGCAAAAAACGGCCGAAAAATGGCCATTTTTGGAGGTTTTTCGCCCCCGTTCGTCCTGGTGGGCCCGATTCGAAAAATAAACCCCCAATGGCACGACACTAGATCGAGACCTTTCGTTTGATATATAGATCGCCGCAAATGGTGCCGTCGTCGAAGCTGTAGCCTCGAATCTTATATATATATAAATATATTAAGCCCATATCAAGAGAATTAGTATATACGATTGTTTAGTAGTTTCAGTTTGTGCCTTTGTTTCGTTAATGTATTATTTATTCTTCTTTTTGGCTTGATTTATAGTTCGATAATGGCTTCAGTAGTCGAAATAATCGTCGCTCAATAAACATGTTGATTCCTAGAAGCCGGTTCTTTTGTGTATTTAATGATTGTACTTCTCTTCATTGTGATTCTATATTTTTATAGTTTTATCATTTCAGTTTAATATACGGGGTTTACTTGTGTTTTTAGAACGATTGGATGAAGTGGATGAAGCTCCACAACTTGCCATACTTCCCATTTATTCTCAGCTTCCCAGCGACTTGCAGGCGAAAATCTTCCAGAAAGCTCCAGATGGTTTACGAAAATGCATCGTAGCCACAAATATTGCAGAAACGTCACTTACAGGTAAGAAACAGTTAATTTTAGTGGCGTGTCAGACAATTTGATTAAAAATGTTCTATGCGTCTCCATTCAATATATAATGGAGACTATATAATGTGTTTCTTTGACACGTATTACATTCTTCTTTCAGAACATTGCCTAAAATTTTCAGCTTTTAAAAATACGGGTATTTTTCATAAATGTATAGCTTTAAATAATGTATATCTGTGACGTAAGGCGAATAGCTGACAGGTCACAGTGTCTGCTGCGCTACAGCTGTTGAACAACATGCAGCTAGGTTAGTAAATGAATGGGTGATGCAACTGTCGGTGGATGGTACTGCCTACCCTCACAGCACTTGGCTAAGTGCATGTCTCTTATTAGTGCTTTATCTTACATGATACTACGGCCATATCACGTTGAAAATACTGGTTCTCGTCTGATCACCGAACTTAAGCAACATAGAGCCTGGTTAGTACTTGGATGGGTGACCGCCTAGGAATGCCAGGTGCTGTAGGCTTGTGGGATGCCCACACTGTATCTTGACACTAGGCAGAGGAGCTGCACAAGCAGCCAACGGCTACAGAGCGGAGGATGTCAAGTGACTCAACGGCCATGTGTAGAGGAGTAAACCTTCCAAATCAGGAGTGGAGCCCCGAAGGCGGACCAGTGCAGCATGCTCACTGACTCCAGCAGCTCCTACAGCCAACGTGGTGCCAAACGTATCGCTCCGCTTTCCTTTGAACTACACCAGGGAGGAAGAGAGGGGTTCCTGTTGTCTGGACAACTCAGGGTATCCATACATCTTGCCCAGGCGTGCGCCCTGGAGAGGCCATTCCAGTGGTTCAAGGATCGGATTGCTTCAGCCACAGTCGATGCTGCAGCTCCATATTTTTTGCTTAGCATAACTGTTTATTGTTTGTATACCATCTTCACGTCACGTGCCCCTTCGTCATTTACTTCATATCTGACACTGTGACGCTATTACCCAAAATATTACATTTTATCTAAAACAAGATATATAAATTCCTTTAATAAACTAATTCATTTCTTATCAAGAGATCGATTACGATTAAGTGAAATTAATGAGAGACTTTTAGTAAATAACTAAATAAAATTTACATACATCGTTGGCATTAAATCTTGAGTTACACAGAAACACGTCATCACTTCAACACATTGAAACTTGAATGACCGGAAACCAGGTGTCGCCACTTGTAACCGTAAAACGCTATATTAAATTTAACAAACAAAAATCCTTGACAGTGAAATGACGATACAACCAAGAAAAAAGATACAAGCCATTGTACAGTGAACATGTATGATTATTTTTCATGTAATTTGGAATGCTGCAAGGTGGAATCAACCATTTTATCATTGAATGGCAGGTCCTGCTCAAAGTGAATGATCACAGTATTGAAAGGGTATTAGTGCATTCACTGATCAGTTTTGACGACATTTTTAAGTTCTGTTGCAAAGCTTGATGCTGTGATCATTCGGCCGTAGTCATGTTTAAATAGTGCAGTGACCATCGAGTACCTAAACGTACATTTTTTGCTTTTCCAGTTGATGGTATTATGTTTGTGGTGGACGCTGGCTATTGTAAGTTAAAAGTCTTCAATCCTCGGATAGGAATGGATGCGCTGCAGGTTTATCCTATAAGCCAGGCGAACTCAAATCAGCGATCCGGCCGAGCAGGAAGAACTGGACCGGGGTAAGTTACAGGAGCCTGGCTCACTATCCGTGATGGCTCTAAGATGAGTCACTGAACTATCAGAGCAGGAAGAACTGGACCGGGGTAAGTTATTTTTTATGCTGACTTTGGCACCCTGCACAGAAGATGTTGGTAGTGTGACAGGAGCCTGGCTCACTATCCGTGATGGCTCTAAGATGAGTCACTGAACTATCAGAGGAAGCTCGGCCACATTTGAGTGTATATACTTCCCTCCTGTATGAGGTAAACAGGCAAGATTTAGGAATGATGTTGCCCAGAGCCAGTATCGAACCCACAGCGACCATACAGTGCACGGGCGCATTATCAGCTCAGTCACAACCCCATCTTTACTTTTCCTTTATTAAGAATTTATTTAATTGTGATTATAGGTGCACAAAAAGTACTAGTGCTTCTTATGTATGAAAGAGTCATATCCAGTGGGAGAGGAATTAAAAAAGATATACATTCGACATTTTTCTGTATCTGCAGGGATGAGAATTTTCCGCAGATACGTGGAATTCCGAGTTTTTGGAAGACTAGTAATGCCATTATTGTAAATCGCGTAAATTCGTTGAGAAAATTTTTACGGACCCAGTACATTATTTCACAAGCTGACCGCTAGTTGGCAGGCCGTCACTTTGTTTACATCACGTACATCAGTGTAACCACATGTAGATCTCTATGTATAAAAATATAGAATCAATTGTGCGGAGTTATTTGAGTCAATTGCAGACAGTTTTTATATACTTTTACATAGGAGCGGCCAGTACTTAGGCATTTTTGAGACAATTAGGTATCATGTATCCTTGATAGTTGGGTATTTTAAATTATGCATGAAACAAGGTAATTGATATTTTAAGTCCACTTAGAGGCTCTCTATGGTCACAAAATTGCAATTTGTTGCTGCCTACGCGGCCCCCAAACCCCCGGCGTGTTTCAGAGTTTTTTGCAATTTGTCATTCTCATCCCTAGGGATGGAAATTTTTTGGCATCTTATCTGTAGTAAATAATTTGCATCTAAAATGGTTTGTTATTTATTATTATTTACTGCTGCCTCCTGTTTGTTTGCATTTCTGTCTAATCTTTCGAAGCGCAGGTACCATTGTGTCAATACATTTCTTATTGATGCCAGATTTTTTTCTTACCCGCTAATGTTGTTTTCGTGTTTTTAGGCGATGTTATAGACTGTACACTGAACGACAGTACAAAGAGGAACTGCTACAGGCCACTGTGCCGGAGATCCAGAGAACTAATTTAGCCAATGTGGTGTTGCTGCTAAAGTCACTAGGGGTGCAAGATCTGCTGCAGTTTCACTTCATGGATCCGCCCCCGGAGGTTTGTTTGTCACTTAAGTGTAGTTACTTGATCTACCTCTGCAATGGTCTACGTTTAAGTAACGTACTATACATATAATCTTGTTCTGCTGCTATGAGTTGCAGTGTCAAAAATAGCTAAATTTTAACATAGTAGTTCTGTGGTTTAAAAAACCTAGCCACTGGGGGGGGGGGCAAGCCAGCCCAACTCAGTGCCGGTCCCAAGCTTGGATAAATAGGGAGGGTTAGGGGTCAGGAAAGGCATCCGCCTGTAAAAACTGCGCCAAAACCTTCTATGAATGAGTCGGTGAGACTTAAAGGTAAAGTCCACAAAGAAGTGGTCAGACCCGCTCTAATCTATGGGCTGGAAGCAGCTTCTCTAAAGAAGACCGAAAAGAAGAAAATGGGTGTGGTGGAGATGAGGATGATGAGATGGATGGTGGGAATAACAAGAAGAGATAAAATTAGAAATAATAATATCAGAGGAACAGTAAAAGTAGTGGAAGCCTTGCAAGATTGCGATGGTATGGACACCTAAAAAGAAGAGTCGGTGAAGATCATGTGGGAAGGGAAGACATACATGAAGAGATGGTCAACAACAGGAATGCGTGGAGAAGACTCATTCACAACAGCGACCCCGCCTAGGGAAAAGCTGGGAAGAAGAAGAAGAAGTTTAGTGGTTTAAAACACTGAGCTCAGTATATATCATCATGTCTTACCTTGAGACCTGTTTTTATTTGCACTTGGCATAATAAGTCAAATACAAGAACAATGATGTATTTTTGCTTGAGGTGTTTTTATGCTAAAGTTTTGGAAATCACACTTGGCTTACAATCTTTACCTCTACTCAACAAAATATTTTTCTTACTTAGGTCGATTTTTGCATAAATGAAAACTTTCGTTGTCCTGTTGTAAAAGTAAGTGTGTATCTTTAGTAAGTATCTTTGGAAGAAGTAAGAGTAAGTAAGTAAGTAAGTAATAAAAAAAAAAAAAAAAAAAAAAAAAAAGAAGAAGAAAAAAAAGAAGAAGCAAGTAAGTAAGCAAGCAAGCAAGTAAGTAAGTAAGTAAGTGAGTATCTTTATTTAATCACCTGTTTTTTACAAGAAAAACACAGAGCATGAAACGATAATGTGATACAGAGTGACAAGATTATTAAATGAATAAATTATCTGAGTTAATGATATTCAAGTGATTGGTGAAAGGGTGGCGAAAAACTAAAAGTTACCAAAGTCAACCACCCTGTAAGTAATGTTGCTATTAGTAGTTAATTATATTCGCAATTATCTTGACGAAGATTTCAGAATAAGGTGTGATAAACAGAGCATAAAGTTTACATTGGAGCATAACCAAGTTGCATTAGTAGGTATAGGAATGAAAAACTGTTGTGGAAAACTTGATTAGAGTTTGCGTTTTTATGAATTTTTTTAAATTGGTGTCAGTTTGCAAGTTGGCGTTAGCCTTTAGCAGCAGGGTTTACTTAATAATAAGATAAGCTAACATTATAAAGGGTAAGACTATAAATTGATAAGCTGGTGGACTAGATCCACAAAAGTGACTTTGCCAAAACATCTTTCAACGAGATAAATTGTAGGGACGTCATGGCAGGTATAATTAGCCAAAAGCTATTTTCTCAACAGTCACCGATTCATTTGCTAGCCATGCCAAGCACTGCTCAACTTCTTGCCAAGCACATGCTTTGATCATTAAGCTTATACACTGAGTTGTTTCATGTATTTAGGACAACATGATGAATTCAGTCTATCAGCTGTGGATTCTTGGCGCTTTGGACAATACGGGGTCATTGACGCCACTGGGCCGGCGGATGGTGGAATTTCCGTTAGATCCTGCTATGTCTAAGATGTTGATCGTCTCCACGGAGATGGGATGCAGCGCCGATGTACTGGTAAGAGTTTATACTTCATACATTTAATGAACCAAATCAAGTTTGTCTTTGACAACATCATTTTGTAATCTGTTACGAAGCTATTTATTAATTTAGCCTTTAATTTAATCTGTTATTAAATTTTTCTCTGACTTTATAAAGTTGCATATCGATATATTTATATAATGATGCATATCTATGATGATTGATATATATGATATATATATATATCATATGCAGGTAAAGTTCCCTTGTTAAACCATTTCATACCATACATTTAAATCATTTGCGATATTACCAAAGAAATGTTTTTGTGTTCTTGAGTATACCTTAAAAGTGCATTTTTTATTGTTCATTTCTACCTGAGTAGATAATTTTATATAATTTTTGTTTCATTTTTGTGTGTAATAAGAAAATAGTTATACGTTTCTTAGGTTTGCTAACTATTTCTTTATGAATGTATTTGATGCCATTATAGATCATTGTGTCAATGTTGTCGGTACCAGCAATCTTCTACCGTCCCAAGGGTAGGGAGGAGGAGGGTGATGCCGCCAGGGAGAAATTTCAGGTTCCGGAGAGCGACCACTTAACATATCTGAACGTGTATCAGCAGTGGAAGTCAAACAAGTACAGCGGATCGTGGTGCGAGAAACATTTCATTCACATCAAAGCCATGAGAAAGGTAAGTAAGCTTTGTATGTACATGCCTATGATGAACAGTGTACGCTTATTGCTTGAGAGAATATCGGGAAGCGTAGGGAATTTTCCCTCGTGTCTCACAGAAGTTGCTCATTTCAACAGAATGAATCATAATTGTATTTTTTCTTTCAATTTAGTAAACTAAAACTAAAAATTTCATTTACGAATCCTTTTGCTCCTTCTTTTTGTCGCCATTCTTAGCTTCTTGCAAAATTTTCTAAGCTTGGCTTTGTTTAAGTCAAACCATTTTCATTCATTCATTAAATGTGTGCTTGCAAACCAAAACCGTCCGCAAGTCGGCATAGGTAAAACTACGTTTGATGCTTCAAAGTAGAATGCAGCCAAAATTTGTTCAAATGTGGATTTTTTTTTAAACATATGCTAAATATATTGGGGTTTTATATTCTAGCCTCAAGTTATCAAGAAAAAGTTAAAAAATACTAAAAATCGAATTTTATAACGTACACCCACTTTTTCTGGGTAGAAACTAGTACTGCAATTGTACAAAACTTCGATGAACTTCAAACTCTGATAATAGTTCGTTCAAGCTGTCATTTTACTTCAGGTTTTTTCATTTGCCAAGCCCAGATCTTCGTCAGGAAGAGCCATCTACTGGATTTAAATGTAACTTCAATGTTTTTTTGCAAAGTCCCGTAGGAACAATCATTTGCGCGGTTGCTAAATGTTTTGTAAAAATGTGACATAAACAATGGCTAACTTTAAAAGCGATTTTCTCAAGATTACGTTTTTCAGTGCGTAACATGCAACTCAACTTCAACATGGATTATCTCAGCTTGGAAATAACATAGAGCGATGAGCTTGGTATCAAAATGATCCTCATGAAATTGAGATTCGAGATAACTGTGAATAACTAGAAAAGCTTAATTGCCAACTTATGATCGATTTTGCAATGCAAGCACACAAATATGGATTCAAATAGTTGGCAAAAGTATTGATTTAAATGAGTTCAAATGCGTGGGAAGTGAGATAGACAATGTATGAATTTAGATATGCAAAGTGTTGAAAACCTTGGCACCAAGGTATTCTCATGTCTTGTTTGTAGAAGTCGACGGGGCCTATTTCAGCCTAAGCGGGGCCCGGGGAAGTGGGGCGTGTGAGGCGCCCAGAAAATTTTTCAACTGCTAAAATGCCGGAAATGCTGTTATACAGTTGTTAAAGGAAAGAACAATTGAAAGAAAAACTGCTTTATTCTTAAGACCAGTCCTTAAGAATAGTCCCAGAGAGGAGAGAGAGAGAGAGAGAGAGAGAGAGGAGAGAGAGAGAGAGGAGAGAGAGAGAGAGAGAGAGAGAGAGAGAGAGAGAGAGAGAGAGAGAGAGAGAGAGAGAGAGAGAGAGAGAGAGAGGAGGCAGTAAGTATGTTCGCATAAAGCAAAAAAAATGTTACCTTGGCGCGAGGCCCCCCTGGAGGGTGAGGCCCCGGGGAAGTATTCCCCCCCCATGAAATAGGCCCTGGGAGTCGAAATATTTAAAGGAACAAAGCAAACAAAAACAAATTGTTCAATGTCAGGAAAATATTCTTTCTGTCATAATTTTACTTTTATTCTAAATTCTCATACTATTGTGAATAAGAATTTGTTAACATTCGTTTTATCTACAGAAATGTTATCACCTGCTCACCTTTATTAATTACATGATCGTTCTGTTTGTGATTGTTATTGATTGTTCTTGAATCATTTGCAGTCTCTTTATCGTCTTTTTGTTGAAAATTTTCATCTTTAAAACTATCATCAGTTTGTTTTGTCTCATCTGCTGTACTACAGTTACCATTATAACTTGTAAACTGGGGCCAATAATCACCAAACTGATCCAAAAAGGTTTCCACTACTGTCTCGTTTTCGCCAACTGAATCTTGATCCGAAAACGCTTCCTCCAGCATTGCAGATAATACCCGGACTGGTCTCCTATTTTGCTGTGCGTGTGCCCTATTCGGGTTGGTGTCCACGTACACATCGTCATCCGTGTCCACGTCTACCAACGGCAACACGGGTGCACTTTTGCTGATATGCACCGGCGCCGGTGCCATTGATACGTAGATCTCCTGTGTGTCGCTTGTGATGCTCAGATTATCATTTGCTGAGTCTGAGACATCTACTGGCCGTGGTGGTGCGTGGAAATACTTGGTGTAAAATTCTTTCCAATTCCACAAGGAACTCCTCCTTTTCTTGAAAAAACGATCACTTGCAATTGGCAAATTGTTGTTGGTTGTTTCGGTAAATTGGTCATTATCTGATTGAAGCTGTTTGTTCGCGGGTGCGCTGTAAAGGAATTCAGCATTTGTTTCTTTCTCTGCGTCTGCTTCAGTTGCATGTCGTCGGCATTTTGCGCAACGGGAGTTTTCACTTAGCTGCGACATTTTTCGTTTTCCGCTCAGCATCGAGAGTCTACGCAGGTTGAATAAGCTCGGCTTTCTGACGGACTGCTTCTCGCCATTATTTGACTGATTCTCTCTGAGCCATTGTAACACCGGGTAGTTTTCTATTAGTTCCTAAAACAAATAAGAAAGTGTGCAACAAATGTCTTAGCTGAAAAACAATTAAATTAGTTGCTAATTAATTAGGAACGTAATAACCGGAATTGGTAGTTCATAAGGATTTGAGAAAACTTTGCCCTCACCTGTGGATCCTCGTATTCGTGTTCCATTGCTTTGTTGTCATATGAATTATCAGCAGGGGGCACTGTTTCAGCCACCACCTCATTTTCCTCCTGCTCATTTCCTTGTTTTCTGAAATATGTGAGTTATTTCCAACTGTTTAGATTATCATCTATTCCGTAATTTGTCTAATGCTTATAATAACATCATTTTGGCAAATCTGATTTTGTTTCAGTTCACTAAGCCTGTACAATTGCCCATCCAGTAATTCTCAGGGATGAGAATTTTCCACGGATACGCAGAATTCCGAGTTTTTGGAAGACCAGCTGTGCCATTTTGTAAATCGCGTAAATTCGTTGAGAAAGTTTTTACGGACCCAGTACATTATTTCACAAGCTGACCGCTAGTTGACAGGCCGTCACTTTGTTTACATCACGTACATCAGTGTAACCACTTGTATATCTCTATGTATACAAATATAGAATCAATTGTGCAGAGTTATTTGAGTCAATTGCAGACAGTTTTTATATACTTTTGCATAGGAGCGGCCAGTACTTAGGCATTTTTGAGTCAATTAGGTATCATGTATCCTTGATAGTTGTGTAATTTAAATTATGCATGAAACAAGGTAATTGATATTTTAAGTCCACTTAGAGGCTCTCTGTTGTCACAAAATCGCAATTTGTTGCTGGCTCCAAGGGGCTCCTTGAACCCCCATGGGGGCCTACATGGCCCCCCAACCCCCTGGCCTGTTTCAGAGTTTTTTGCAATTTGTCATTCTCATCCCTGGATTCTGCTCTGTTTGTAACTTAAACAATTTTGTTACTGTCACACAGTGAACATATAGATTTAGTGTCACCTGTACCCCTGTACCCTCAAATTCTGTTCAAAAGAATCACTGTTATAAGGATGAATTTATGAGGTGTTGGATAGTAAGAATCTGTATCAAGTGTTGGTGTCTTTGGATGGTGGGTGGCGCTCAAATGGTAGCATGCTCGTTTCCTACTTAAGAGGTCGAGGGTTCAACTCCTGACTAAGTCATACCAACGACTTAAAACATGGCACCGCTGGTTCTTCGACCAAACATGCAGGTTTATCGAAGTAGCGCGCAGGTAATAATGAACAGGATCTTCTTGGAAATAAGTATTGGGTTACTGGAGGCATTATCCCTGGTCTATGTCCTAACGAAATTATTATTATTCCTGTTATTATTGGTGCCCAACTAATTCTTGTATCACAAATAAATACGTATGCAATAATTAGTGAATATATTTTGTTGAACTCAAAATTAGATTTGTGATAATAACAATCATAGCTAAACTGACAGTTTCTGCCTCAGTATAACGCATTATAATTTCAGTTCAGTATTTTGTTAAGTGTGTTAATGCACAATTACAGCATTGAACATCATTGAAAAATGGTGATCGCCCAACTAACTTATTTTGAAAGACAATGTCTTTATCTTGAAGGATCACTTTAAAAAATACAAAATCGAATATTGCAGTATTGAACTTTAAAACTACGGCCATATCACGTTGAAAACACCGGTTCTCGTTTGATCACCGAAGTTAAGCAACGAAGAGCCTGATTAGTACTTGGATGGGTGACCGCCTAGGAATACCAGGTGCTGTAGGCTTGCGGGATGCCCACACTGTATCTCGACACTAGGCGGAGGGGCTGCACAAGCAGCCAACGGCTAGAGGGCAGAGGCGGTCAAGTGACCCAACGGCCATGTGTAGAGGAGTAAACCTTCCAAATCAGGAGTGGAGCCCCGAAGGTGGACCAGTGCAGCACGCTCACTGATTCCGGCGGCTCCTGCAGCCAACCTGGTGCCATACGTATCGCTCCACTTTCCTTTGGACTACACCAGGAAGGAAGAGAGGGGGTACCTGTTGTCTGGGCAACTCAGGATCTCCATACACCTTGCCCAGGCGTGTGCCCTAGAGAGGCCACTCCAGTGGTTCAAGGATCGGACTGCTCAGCCACGCTGCAGCTCCATCAATGTGATCAATAATTGACGCTCTAGGTGCACACTCCATTGTCTTCTGAGACAGAAGGATGCCAACAAACAACAACAAACTTTAAAAACTCTTCTGAATACTTTGCCAAACTTTTGCTGTGTGTTCTCTTACCTTAAACAGTAACAGACAGCAACTGTGCTCATCACAACACCTGTGATTATGCCAAGAATTGCAGATGTAGCAACAGAGGATCTAGAATACGTAGTTTCGTCAGCTACATTTAAACGGCTCCTATCTTGAAATAGTTCGGAGTTTTTACACTGAAGTTTCCTCCATATGTGGGATGCAGTTAGACTCCACGCTGTGAATAGAACAATGTGCAAGTGGAAAAAATACATTGTGTCTTTCTTTGTTTTAAGTTTAAGGATGAAATACAAGCAAAAGTTGCGTTAGTTTCTCAACAGAATGAACTTGAAGTTGAAAAAGTGTTTTAAATCTCTTTCTTTGTGACATGATTATGACTTTGCAACTTTAACCGATATCCATCTCTGTTTTGTCTGGTTTTTGTCTATGATTCTGTAGCAGAAATCTCAGTGTTTGCTTTGCTGGCAGTTTAATTCAAGAAACAAATTAGTTATTTTTTTAAGCCAGTAATCTTCAATATCTAATTTACTTAGTTACCATGACAACTATAATATATGCTAGCAGTCACGAAGCACGAATCACATTTGTATTAAAACTGTGTTTTTTTTGCTTTCTATTGACAATCCTCTACCTTGATATGTCACAACTACATGTCCCATCATTGATCCTGTGAAAATGCGATTGTCTCGATAAATTTGCTTGGTAATCATATCTGCTGTAGCATCAGAACCCCTGAGCTGATAGTCAAGCTGCATGAAGTAATCAGCATATCTGCCTAGGTTACAGACTTCTGACATGTTTATGCTGGTCAGTTGCAGATGAAGTCGCAGTCGGAAACGGCCATTCTTTGGTGCTTCGCTGCGTTCGGTTGGACAATCATCATCTAAAATGTTGTTTAATTGTTATTAATTCTCGTGTAAGTGTTGTGTTTTGTTTCCTCGGAAGGCTCGTAGAGAAAACCAGAAAACACTTCATCAAATTAAACTAGTTTATTAAGCGAGAATTCTACAACACAAAAGTATGAAGGAACGCGAAATGATTACAGTAAACGTGAAAAGTCTGGAAAACGTTTGAGTGTATCTGAAAATGCAAGTATACATGAGAATGTGTAAGTGGCGTCCGTGTGAATCTGCGTGTGTCTCTCTCAGTGGGCTGCTTCACCTTATATAGGGTGCCAGGGAACATTCTAGACGTTTCTTTCTAGAACATTCTACAAGGTAAGACGATTATTCTAACGGAACATTCTACAATGTTCTATTTAATTCTAATAGATGCCAGCGATCTCCACAACATCAAGAAGATGCCCTCTATCCCCCTACAATGTTAATCAGATGAGCTGACCCAATTGAACACACATACTTTCTCCATTTTAGTTATCAACAAATAAGGATAGAAGTTTTCCTACCAATTTTCCCTGGGATGCATGCATACTCTGTGTGAAGTTGACCTCTTGGTTGCATGCATGTTTGTAAGGATAATTCCATATTATATTGGCAGCGATTTCTACCGTTACACTTCTTCTGGATTGCATATTTTATTTGTGACTGCAAAAAATATTACTAGGTTATAATATGTTGTTTATTGTTGTTTAAAACATGTCGTTTATTTGCGGTCAATTGGACAGCGAAGTTATTGGTTTGTCGCCAAGTCAATCTGTAGCTGTTGAGTCGATCAGTCAGTCAGTGGGTCAGACAAGTCAATCAAAAGCTTTTCATTCGGTCAGTCGATCTGTCAGTCAGCGGGTCAGACAAGTCAATCAAAAGTTTTTCAGTTGGTCAGTCGATCTGTCAGTCAGCGGGTCAGACAAGTCAATCAAAAGTTTTTCAGGCGGTCAGTCGATCTGTCAGTCAGTGGGTCAGCCAAGTCAATCAAAAGTTTTTCAGTTGGTCAGTCAGTCTGTCAGTCAGTGGGTCAGACAAGTTAATCAAAAGCTTTTCATTCATTCTGTTAATCAGTTGGTCAGTGAAGTTAATGGTAGATTAACTTAGTTAATGAATCAGTTAGTCAGTTAATTGTCCTTTGCTAATCAGTCATTCAATTCTTCATTTACTAAGTCAGACAGTCACTCAGCGAGTCAACTTACTTAATGTAAATCATACTAACCAATGATTAACGGACAAATTATTACCTGGGTTACCTGCCTACCTGTTTGTCTCGGCATTTCTCCGTCTGACCGGTATTGTTTAATGTGACTGAGTGGACAAGGATGACCGCTCCATCTCCACAGGCTACTATCAAAGTCCCACTGTCACAATAGCTGCTTCCTAAATAATGAAGTACAGATTGAAGTGAACAAGCAGTACATTGTGTCAGTGGTCAAAGCTGACCACAACTTAATTTTGAGTAATTCTTCTTACTCGGCATGCTAAAAAGTGATTGTAATAATAATAATAATAAGTATCAAATAATGTAGTAGTACTTACAATATAACTAACATATCTTGAATTAGTTAAATCAGGTGCTTAAATTAGTTAGTTAAATTAGTTTAACAGCTAGTAGAAAAGCTGATTTCTAAATTATGTAATTAATTTCTTTATCTAGACGTGAGTCGTTTACAGAATTCATGTTTTTGGGATTGCAGAAAACACAGATTTTGCTTAGTTACTTGAGAAAAACATGAAACATAAAAACAGAACAACAGTGATGTTACTTAAGTGAATTGTTAAGTCACATGACTGTCACAGTGAATTTGTCACATAACGTTATGATTGTCATCGTTAAAACTGCAAAATATCGTCGTAAATGAATGTTACTTAAGTAAATTGTTAAGTTACATAACTGTCACAGTGAATTGTCACATAACGTTATGATTGTCATCATTAAAACTGCAAAATATCGTCGTAAATGAATGTTACTTAAGTGAATTGTTAAGTTACATAACTGTCGCAGTGAATTTGTCACATAACGTTATGATTGTCATCGTTAAAACTGCAAAATATCGTTATAAATGAATGTTACTTAAGTAAATTGTTAAGTTACATAACGTTATGATTGTCGTCGTTAAAACTGCAAAATGTTGTCGCAAATGAAACTCTATACTGTTACATAAATTAATAAGCCTGAATACATTGAAAAACAGAATCGTTGTACAAAAAAGGATTAAACTAATTATTTCACTCACCTTGGCAGGTAACATAAGTCGTTACGCTTAACAACAAAGCCGCAATACTGAAAACCTGCATTGCATGGAGTCCTGAACACTTTCTAATCATGTTCATAGTTGCCGACAGAGTGCCATTGTCGTTCTGACATTAGCATGCACTTAGTGGAGATTGCATTGCAAGTGAATAGATAAAGTTATTATTCAGATTAGTATTCGCTCGCTGGTTCAATTGTGCCTGAAATTATCGAAAGACACTTGCTGTATTAGCATGTGAGAGATGTCAATGTTTACTGTAAACATCTATTTGAAATTAACAAAACCGGTTTAAAACTATTTCTAGATATATGTAAAGTATTGCCAATTTTTTTCATGTATTTCATGGTATGGGTTGTCAAAGTATGTTATTTGTAATGGATGGCTTGTTGGTTTAAGGCATGAATAAGTTAGTGAATAAAACACTGAACGTATATCTTTGCTTCATTATATTTTGTTTGAGTTTATTATACATATTTTGCTTCTTTCACTGATTTATTATTTACGTTTTTTTTGTTGTTCTTTTTTGGTTTGACTTTTTTCTAGCTTTTGTTTTAATCGGTTACTTAACTGCTTTACATATTTTGTTAATCATCATTTCATATTTTTCATTTTATTTCTTTGTTGCATAGCTTATTTAGTTATTTCGCTTTCATGTTTAATGCACCCCCCATAAATTCATGTTAACAGCAGCACTACAAATTTTTTACAATTTACACTAACCTGAGAAGGGTAGCTGACTCGATGACCAATTGGTCTTTCCCTACCCTCTCTCCTGCACCCCCCTCCACTGTTTCCTTTATGCTTAATTTATCCTTTTTAATCAATAACTATAAAAATAATAGTCAATTTGTATACAGGTGTAAATGAGGAGATAAATAAAAATGTCTATGTCTATGTCTATGTCTATGTCTATGTCTATGTCTATGTCTATGTCTATGTATCTAAAGTAGCCACAATTTTTTCATGTAATTTGTGATAAAAAATGCCTAATTTTATATACTAGGCAGTATAAGCAAAATTTTTTTTTAAAATTCTGAGACATTTAATGTAGTTAAACTGATAATTTTGTTTTTCAAATACAGATTTTTGTATTTGTGTTTATAGAGCATTGTCTCCAAATTCGTAAAAGTCTTACTGTAAAAATTCCATTAGAATGTGCACCACAGAATGCATTCAGGTATTATTGATGAACGGAAAATGTATTAAAAGAAATATATTTTAGTAATGTTATAAAAGTGCTTTTGTACATGAAAACATGTAAATATCCAGAAACCGTTGTTTTTTTTACTTCTCTAAGCCCATTAATTTGTATTTGAAAATACCTTTTTCAATTTTCTGTTTTTTTCTTCCTGTCTTCACATTTATGTAATTTCTTGTACACATACATCACAAGACATTCGTAGATGACAGTGGCTGTTCACAAATTGTAGAATCATTAATTTCTACTTTCTAACTTTCAATGTAACTTTAGTTGTTCTAGCCACAATATTCTGCTCTTTCGTACTCGCTTAGTAATCACATGCATATTTCTTGGAAACTGGTTGTACACAATTGTCTGTGAACTTCACTGTTATTAACTGTTGATTTGATAGGCGGTCGGTGTTATTCACTGACCAGTGGTCAGTGTGGTTAACAGTTACTAAGTGGAGCGGTAGCTGTCCTTGAATTGGGTTTATTGCAGTGAAAGGGTTATTTTGTTTGGTTTGGGTTTATAGCAGCCTAACATGTCTTCATTGTATAGCTGAATTCTTTTTATACAGATATTCTCTTGTAGATGTTCCCATTCTGTTAAAATATTGTTTTGTCAACTTAATAAAAGAAATAAAATTTTGTTATATTATGGATTTTATTTATTTATATTTTTATAATAGTACTATGCTATATTTTTTTGTGTATCGAAGGGTTTTGTAAATCCTGGGTCTGTTTACAGTTTCAATGAATCAAGATGCTCATTAAAAGTAAATTTTTCAAATTGTCTGGTAACTTGAATTTTTTTTCAGTTTATTTTGTTCCCAGTTTTTAACAGGAGTACACGTAACTGAACGTAGCATACTGAGCTTGGTTATTGTATTGTTGTTCGAAGCATGTATCTTAGACTTATTTACATCAATTGGCATTCCATACCGTGCCCCCAAAATCACCTCAGGTGCCCGATAGAAACGCGATTGAATGTACGTGTACACCCTTTGGTGCTCATAACAGCTAGATCCGAAATCAATCACTTTGATACCACTACGACCCTGTTGTTTGAGCAACACATTCTCAGGTTTCAGATCACAGTGAATGATCTTATTTTTATGTAATGCATCTAGACATTGCAGCAGCGAATGAGCAAACTTGCGAACTAGTTGTAGACTAAATCCCTGGAACTTGTTCTTCTTGATAAGCTCATAAAGGTTGATACTGAGCAGCTCAAACGTGATACACTGATGATTACGGAAAACAAAGTGGTCAAACATATGAATGATGTTCATGGAATTGTCTTTGTCCTGTTTCTTGAGGTGCTCCAAAATGCGAATCTCTTCAGCAGCCTGGCGATGAAACCTTTTTTCATTTCGTACCATTTTTAGTGCAATATTTTGATGTGTTTTATGATCATATGCTTTCACTACCTGACCGAAACTACCTTTTCCAATCACTTTTAGTACTTCATATCGATATGAAATGTGGTCATGTGGTACATGGATGTACGAGCCGTTTTCATCGTCATAACTACTGTTCTGAGGACCACCTATCACTCCTTGCCGCTTTTTTGCATTTGGTCCCAAAAAGAAGATTTCTTGGTAGCTAAAAATTTCGTGATGTTCATAAGCTGACAGTTTGTGCATATATAATTTCATTGACTGCTCTGGAGTCAGTGGCTGAGATTTTAGTTTTGTCGTGCCACCCACAGTATGGCCACTTCCAGTGCTTCCAGCACTGCTGGAGGGCCGCACTGTTGGCAACTGAGACTGAGTTGTAGGAGTCCCAGACTGATCGCCATTTTGTTTCATCTTCTGATCCGATTCATAAAGCTGCTGAACTTGAAGGTTTCCCTGACTCGAGCCGTGATTTAACTTGGCTAGAGTTGGTTTTGAACCACTGCCAATCATCTGATTTTTCAGACGTGGCAGCTGATTTTCGTTTGTCAAGCCAGTATTTTGAATGCGATCTCCTTTACCTAATGAATCTTTGCGGGTTGCTGATGCTGCTGCAGTAAAAGGCTGATCGGCCGTGGATAACGCCTTGACTCTCATCGACATTTCATGCACAAACCCCCCATGTCGAAACTGGCCACCCGTCCATGTACGTTCCTCACATATTTATCCATAACACACTGTTGACAGTAACACAATTCAAAACATTAAATTCACCACAGTAAACTATTCTTTTCAGCTAAACACAACGATGTGATGTCAATCGTTGCTATGCTGAAAATTCGTTACTGACTGATGACGTCTATGGTCACGTGGCCACATGCGCAGACTCAAAGCTCCTGTGCTTCCGATAATTTTTAACCAATAGATTATTGAGCTTACAACAAAAGCTCGACAGAAAGTTTAAATGTAGTAAAACCCTGGCTGTTTTAAACAACTTTTTTTGCTGGCGGTTGTTTTGAGACGAAATGCGCTCGATTAACAAAGCTACCAGTCCAAAAAGGCAAAACATGTACCAGGAACGTTGCTCAACTAGCAATCAAGTTACCTTTGTTTAATGATTGAGCAGCAGGTACAGAACAGGTTTATGTACTGAGTTAATAGTCAGGTTGACATTACTTTCAGCTCCATTACAAGCAGTATTCTCACAGCGTAATCATCCTTTTCATACGACAATTATGTTTCTACATACATACACTATTGCACTTACTCGGCACTGTTGTTTTCTACTGCCTTGTTGCACCTTATAACAAACTTTCCATTATTAACTCACGCATGGTAGACTTTGTTATTGGCTGATATTTTGTGCGTTTTGATTGTAGAAAATTAGTTTTATTTTTTATATGATTGTTTTTAGTACATGAGGCTTTATACATACATATGTTTGGTCGAATGTTTTCATTTAAAAAAAATAAACGCAACTGTTCAACCTAGTGTTAATTATTACATTTTTCGACAAACCAGGAAAGTAAATGGTAAGAAATATTCAACTAAAACCAAGTTTTAAATTCAAAACCGTATTTTAAACCGTTTTTAATTTTAAGACAATTACTTGAACAATCGGTAGGCCATTCAACGTATTGACATAAACGAATTTCTTGTCACTCTTAATGAAGCATTCATAAAAATTAATATTCAAAAATCTATTTGGCTACAATTGCTACGTTGTTGTTTTTTTGCGATGAAAACTATTTTTCTTATTCCCGTGTTTATTGTGGAAAAAAGCTATTATTATTATTATCTATAGTAATGTTATGTAATACAAAGTTAAACTTAAATTAAAACTGTTTCTCAAACTTACATTATGACTTCGTGGTGCCCTCTTTCGTCGCTCCCAAAGCACAAATTCTCATTCATTTTTGATACAAATTTGTTTAGTTGTTGGATAGATGGCGAAACAAACGCAAATGACGTTATGCGTCTCGTGACTGTTCGCCATAGAGCTTACTTTCCTAAATTTTGTAGGCGGATTCGTGTAAAGAAAGAAAATTTTCAAGATATTTTCTGCCTTATTTTAAAGGCTTATTGCAGGTTTGATTGTTTTAGTACTTCACGTGTAGTTTTTGTTCTAAATATGATCGTCATGTGTTACATTTATTTTTAAATTGAATTTCAGTGTTCAAGCTGAACTTGCATTCCCATGATTCAGCCTTGACTTTTCTGTTTTTTGTTTGCTTTCACTTAGTTTGCAGTTTCTTTTGTTTTACATATATTCTAACATTAAATTTGTTCAGCAACTGTTTGCTGCCTGTCATCTGAATTCGCTGACAAGCCCTTTCTGTGTGTTTTGTCAGTATGGAAAATAATAGTACAACTGTTAGTGTTACAGTAACTACCTCCAGAGTTGTATGCTTTGCTTATTTTGCACGTAAATGTCTGGCCAATAAAACCTGTTGTCATGTTATATTAAGATTCGCCTCTCTGCTTGCAGCTTTATGATATCGGTATTACTGTATTTTATATTTTTATGTTGTATAACGATGAAATCTTAGGCGTACTTTTAGCAGTGTTGTCTCGCAGTTGCAGTAAGTTGCGCAAATAAACTAATACAATAACAAAGTCTACCATGCGTGAGTTAATAATGGAAAGTTTGTTATAAGGTGCAACAAGGCAGTAGAAAACAACAGTGCCGAGTAAGTGCAATAGTGTATGTATGTAGAAACATAATTGTCGTATGAAAAGGATGATTACGCTGTGAGAATACTGCTTGTAATGGAGCTGAAAGTAATGTCAACCTGACTATTAACTCAGTACATAAACCTGTTCTGTACCTGCTGCTCAATCATTAAACAAAGGTAACTTGATTGCTAGTTGAGCAACGTTCCTGGTACATGTTTTGCCTTTTTGGACTGGTAGCTTTGTTAATCGAGCGCATTTCGTCTCAAAACAACCGCCAGCAAAAAAAGTTGTTTAAAACAGCCAGGGTTTTACTACATTTAAACTTTCTGTCGAGCTTTTGTTGTAAGCTCAATAATCTATTGGTTAAAAATTATCGGAAGCACAGGAGCTTTGAGTCTGCGCATGTGGCCACGTGACCATAGACGTCATCAGTCAGTAACGAATTTTCAGCATAGCAACGATTGACATCACATCGTTGTGTTTAGCTGAAAAGAATAGTTTACTGTGGTGAATTTAATGTTTTGAATTGTGTTACTGTCAACAGTGTGTTATGGATAAATATGTGAGGAACGTACATGGACGGGTGGCCAGTTTCGACATGGGGGGTTTGTGCATGAAATGTCGATGAGAGTCAAGGCGTTATCCACGGCCGATCAGCCTTTTACTGCAGCAGCATCAGCAACCCGCAAAGATTCATTAGGTAAAGGAGATCGCATTCAAAATACTGGCTTGACAAACGAAAATCAGCTGCCACGTCTGAAAAATCAGATGATTGGCAGTGGTTCAAAACCAACTCTAGCCAAGTTAAATCACGGCTCGAGTCAGGGAAACCTTCAAGTTCAGCAGCTTTATGAATCGGATCAGAAGATGAAACAAAATGGCGATCAGTCTGGGACTCCTACAACTCAGTCTCAGTTGCCAACAGTGCGGCCCTCCAGCAGTGCTGGAAGCACTGGAAGTGGCCATACTGTGGGTGGCACGACAAAACTAAAATCTCAGCCACTGACTCCAGAGCAGTCAATGAAATTATATATGCACAAACTGTCAGCTTATGAACATCACGAAATTTTTAGCTACCAAGAAATCTTCTTTTTGGGACCAAATGCAAAAAAGAGGCAAGGAGTGATAGGTGGTCCTCAGAACAGTAGTTATGACGATGAAAACGGCTCGTACATCCATGTACCACATGACCACATTTCATATCGATATGAGGTACTAAAAGTGATTGGAAAAGGTAGTTTCGGTCAGGTAGTGAAAGCATATGATCATAAAACACATCAAAATATTGCACTAAAAATGGTACGAAATGAAAAAAGGTTTCATCGCCAGGCTGCTGAAGAAATTCGCATTTTGGAGCACCTCAAGAAACAGGACAAAGACAATTCCATGAACATCATTCATATGTTTGACCACTTTGTTTTCCGTAATCATCAGTGTATCACATTTGAGCTGCTCAGTATCAACCTTTATGAGCTTATCAAGAAGAACAAGTTCCAGGGATTTAGTCTACAACTAGTTCGCAAGTTTGCTCATTCGCTGCTGCAATGTCTAGATGCATTACATAAAAATAAGATCATTCACTGTGATCTGAAACCTGAGAATGTGTTGCTCAAACAACAGGGTCGTAGTGGTATCAAAGTGATTGATTTCGGATCTAGCTGTTATGAGCACCAAAGGGTGTACACGTACATTCAATCGCGTTTCTATCGGGCACCTGAGGTGATTTTGGGGGCACGGTATGGAATGCCAATTGATATGTGGAGTCTAGGATGCATACTAGCTGAACTATTGACTGGGTATCCTTTGTTACCGGGTGAGGATGAAGCGGATCAATTGGCTTGTACCATAGAACTGCTTGGCATGCCTCCTCAAAAATTGGTAGAACAGTCAAAACGTGCGAAGAATTTCATCAGTTCCAAGGGATATCCAAGATACTGTAGTGTAACAAATTTAGCTGATGGAACTGTAGTATTAAATGGTGGGCGATCGCGGCGGGGCAAGGTACGCGGTCCACCCGGCAGCCGGGATCTGGTGCAAGCTCTAAAAGGTTGTGATGATCCGTTATTTTTAGATTTTCTTCGGAGATGTCTCGAGTGGGAGCCTGCGACACGTATGAACCCACCGGCTGCACTGCGGCACCCCTGGCTGCGGCGTCGCTTACCGAAACCACCATCTACAGAAGGAACTACTCTGTCTCCTAGTCATGGTCGAACCTCATCGCGTAGTGTAATCACCAAAATCGGTAACGGTAGCTCGAAGACCCGAGTGCCATTGCAAGAGGAAGTGTCACTAAACATGCGAACAAAACTGCCACAAATAGGAAATTCTATATTGTAAGAGTGTGCTATGTTGCCGTAGTAACTAGTTAAATGTGGCACTTGCTTGTTTCCGCACTGAGTTGTGATAACCTATGCCAAAGTGACATTCATGAAATTATAACATTTCAAGGGATTTTTGTGTTATTTATTCAATGTACATGTATATGACGTGTGCAGTCTTGTTTAGGATGGCTATCTCCTAAGTTGGGGCAGACCAAGATCAAAAGATTCCAGACGTCAGTCATGTGGAATTTGTTTTGGAAACTGGACTGGAAGAGGGGCAAACCAGCGAGAAGTACTACAGATTGGCTGACACCGTGATCATAGTCCTTAGATGCTGTGGTGAATTTGTTATTAATCTTTATCAGTTAGCTCTACCATTTTCCGTACTTTTATAATTCTGTTAACATTAGGCTTGTAGCACTTTGATGAGTGCTGCAGTTTAATCTGTGCCATCCTGATTGATAGGAATAAGTATTTTCATAACAGGGTGACAAAAACAAAGCATTCAGATTTCATTGACCACAAAACTTTGAAGATAAATGGATCAAAGTTGTTAGCATAGTAGCAGACGGATACGGCCTATAATTGATACTGATGTCAACAAGTTAGACTCAAAGCTCTGCAAACTAAAAAACGTGGGGGGGGGGGATAACCTGCAAGCAAAAATAAGATTAAATTTATATAAAAAGTTTTACTTAAAAAAATTTATGTGGTCATTTAAATCGCCTAACTTGGAATAAATTACACTCGGATAAATTACCTTCTTGCCATTTCCAAACTTCGTTTAAATTCTCAAAATTAATATATGGAGAAGCAGTGTAACAGATTTTGACAGTTGTCATTTATATATGCTAAACTGTCTGGCACTTGTCATTTGTGGATAAATGCTTTTACATGCACACATATGTAATCTTTGTAGCTTTGAGTATCTAGATTACAAAATTGGCAGAATTATTAAGCAGTATCCATGTGCTAATGCGCATTGTATCTCAACGCTATCATCTTTGAATTCAAATTTGGAAACCTGGCATTATGTTTGCCCTAGATCCTCTACTTTCTGCACCGCTGCTGGTTAAGACAGAGGCAATTCCACCAGATTTTACATGTGAAGGCCGGTGTACCTGTTTCAACACTTGTGGGTTCATATAAAGTGTTCCATGTACCTTAATTGCTCCCTTTATGGTATTTAATGCTTTGAATGGTTAAAAATACTTGTCGGCCTTGTAAGCTATTTTATTACCTGAAGTATATAGACTTTGCATCAGTTCATGTCTGCCTTGTCTGAGTTTGCAATTGCTGGCATATCTTATGAGGACATGTTGGTCAGAACCATTTTTGTGTGCTCTTCTCGTACAGACATGCAAAGTTTTTTAAGTTCACAAGTGGGTAACTTTCATGTAAAAAAGGTCGATAGTAGCACACTCTTTTTGGCATTTTTTTGAAACTGTAAGGTTGTTTTAAAGTAATTATCATAAAATGTATATCAGGCACAAACATTTTTTAGCATGGGGCCAAAAATAAGAAAACTCATCACAAAAAATTGGAGATATTTTGTTCTCATTAAGTTGTTAGCCCAATATGCCTTAATTCTAATTGCCAATCTCATAACATTTGGTTGATACTATTGATTTTCTTGTCTTTATTTCTCAGCATTGCCTGCAAGTTGTACCATTTTAAAATCGAAATTAGCAGTGTCACCTGACTTGGTGTTTCGCTTGCAACAAGGACGCTTGATGAATTAACTCATTCACTTATTTGGTTTCCTTCTAACTAAACTATTTTAAAAATACCATATGAACACTTTTGGTTGGAACTTATGAAATACAAAAAGAAATAATACGAATATTGTTTTTGAAACTCCAGTAAAAATGTACGCTAATTATGATAATATCAGAGCTGTGAGTGCTGTCAAAGCTAACTTTTTCGAACATCAAAAAAGGTAACGAGACTCTTTGGTCCCTTTTTTAAAACTTGATTCTCTTTTATCATTATGATGCTTTCGTTGATCAGTTTGGAGTCGAAGCTAGCAGTTGTTAACCCGACAATTTCAAAATCCTGTTTGCACAACGTGTCAAAGTTTTGCCGGCTGTTAAACACCCTTAGTTGGCAAAAGCATCACTTTGTGTGTAGTAGATCCTAGGTTCGAATCCAAGTTGAGGACAGTTTCTTCTACACATCACTTTTTTCCTGCCAGGCTGGCATTAAAGCTATCAATTTCTTCGCAGTGTGAAAGACTTTTGTCATTAGTATCTAAATGTACTTTTTTGTAGGCTCGTTTCAGTTCTCATGCACTATAGTCATGTTATTCATAATCTCTTGGTTCAAGTTTACAGAGTGTGCCCCGATTATTGTTACTTCACTTTTCTTTCCTATGGGTTTATTTCGTTGCTGTACTAGTTTGTGTATTATAAGTTCATCTGCTGATGTGGTTAGTCTGGCTCAAGTGTTTTGACATCCTTGCATTCCTGTGTGGAGCCCACACATGCATAAACGTGTTGTTTAGCTCTGGGATTATCTCTGCTCTGTCTTACTGTACAGGCTAGCAGCTGCTGTTGTTGTTACAGTACACTTAACTTTATTCTCTTCTTTGAGTGTCCCTTCATGTGTTGATTACACACGCATCTGCTCCGTCCTCCCGTTTATGTTGGTATTTGTGCCTGCTGTACATCCACTGTCCTCCATTCATTGCCAGACGTGTCTGTGTATTCTGTGATATGAGGCGTCGATTGAGTCACTTCGAACATGTGGCACAAATTCCGCCCGTTAACTCGTTCTTATCTTCCGTGTTTGCGATTTTGCCCAATTTTCTGCAAGCTGTAGAAATTTCCTGTTTTATCCTGGCCTTGAACTAGCGCTCTCAAAATGGCCGCCATTGCCTTTGTTACCTGAGTTTGGAATTTCCTTTGTCTTGGTCGGTCGGTTTTCTTTTCTGCGTTTAGGTTTTTACATAGGATTTCTTTGTCACAAATAATGCAGCTGTAAGTATTTCAGAATGTCGAGTACCTTAGTTGAGAGAGGAAAACAATGAACAAACATCAGTAGAAAAATTTACAGGATGAACCAGTATGATTCGCTTCACGTATTTTGTTTCTCGCAAAGCAAGTCTTCAAGTGATCAACGGTAACTTTTTTCTTCTTCGTTCTTTTGCTTCATGCTGGCAAATGCTGCGCGAGTCACACAAGATTCTTTCTTGTATGAGACTGTCTATTGCTCTCCTGCTGAGATGTAACAATTTGTCTTGGTAAAAAGTCAGGCAAATTGGAAAGGGTTACAAAAATAACAACCGTGAACTGATATTTTTCCAGACGTATTTTTCAGCGATTCGTGTTCAAACAAAATTTTGTCATACTATGGTAGGCACCCAGTTTCGATTTCTGTTTCAAAAATAATGATTGGCCGACACATTATATATCAGTATATGTATGAATGTCCATACATAAAAAATGCTTGAATACGTATACTGGCAATGCATTTCTGCTTATCTTGGGCATGGAAAATCATCAATATTTGGTCAGGGAAAAGTCAGGGAAATTTATTTTAAAATTCGTTGGGAGCCCTGTGGGCCGTTATCATCAATCATTCATCATCATGTGTCACAGTTTCTGTTAACATTGTACCATGACTGCCACCTATTGGTCTGCTGAGTTATTGTTCTTCAGTAATGACATATATTGCCATTTCTATTAACATTGTTCCATGGCGACTATCTATTTTTGTAGATATTTCTGTGTCGGGACGCCATCAATTTGTCGCCGGCAACAACAGTTTCTATTGACACTTCCGCGTGGATCGCAGCGGCGGCTTCCCTGGCTTCATTCTGCGTCAGCTTCAGCACCGTTGCTGAGGCTGAGGAAAACATTGATCCGGTGTTGATGGCGTTGCCCCAGGCGATTTGAACCGGGTAGATGAAACATTCATGAATAACAAGAAGGCGATGACTCAGGGCACTGGCTTCGTTATCACCAATTGATGGTTTCATCGTCGAGATTTGTGACTGGCTGTCCTTCGTTAATAGTCATTTTCAGTTATACATCATATTGCTGTTTAGATTTTGAAGGAGCAGTATATATAAGTAACTACCTTTTTCTAACTCTGCATTCAAATTAACCATTGGTATTCTTGACAGAATTTCATTTGTGGGACGTGGACCCACTTAGTTTAAATTAACTTTGCGTTTTCTTGAAAGTTGAACAAAGGGATCACTTACCATCTCTTCCAGATTTCCTGGCTTAACCGAATTCTTCGCATTACTTGACACCCCACGAGCCTGGAGAAGTGTTTCAAGTGAAGGGTGTTACTTTTCCATGAAGGACTTCTTTTGGCAGAGTGATTGCTAAACTCTGATTTTGTTGGTTCCGCCCCGCTAGATGGCTATCACCTAGTACAAGAACAAACGTATCTTTAATTATCCCTTTCATACCCGTTGTATCCCATGGGATACAAGAATATTTTCTGCCTTTAAAATTAATAAAATTTTAAAACTGACAGTTATTTGAGCTGTTAATAGTTATTTTGATTTAAGCCAATAACAATAGACTAAAATGGTGATAAAATAGCAAATTAAAAAATCTACGTAGCATAAAAAACTGTGCAAGGTACAGTACTTTAGAGACGACTTTGTACAGATCAGCATAGCGTGCATACAAAATGTCTTAAATACTTTAAAAAATTATCAGCAGTCGCAAAATGAAGCACATTTTATGCTTCCATTGAATCCCAATGTATCCCGTGGGATACAGGCTATATTTAGCACGCGGGCACAGGTAGAAAGAGATAGTTATTATGTGTAAACAAGATGGACATACTGAACAAAAGTACCAAGCCAAAAAAAAATTTCTTATTAAAAACATAATTTGGGACTGAAAGGGTTAACCAGAATAGGTTGACTTTTATCTTCCCCGCCTGGGTCACCTCCTCCCTCTGTTGTGATAATTTGGATACGCCACTGGTAGTTTCTCTTTCGGTCACTAGGCATTTAATTCTGAACGAAAAATCTAGTTGATCCGGATGGCTTTGATAGAGGCAAGAGTCGTAAAGAGGAAAGCTTCCTTCTCAGAACTTGCTGATTGCGCCGTTGTCATGGCAACAGGATGCTGCGCCTAACGCGATTATCTTTGCTTGCTGAATGACCAATTCTCAGTTCCATCTCAGTCTTTGTTTACAACCCTGATTTCCTTTCTTCAAGCTTCCCTTAACACTTTAATGGAAAAGAAACGATCGACCTGCTTGTTGGAACTGATCTTCTTGCAAATAAATTAATGGTAACTGACGTCATAGTGACGTCATTTAGTATGACCTTTAGTGCATTCAATCATTATTATTCATTCGACATAGAGCCGAAGGCTCTTTGTATTGTTCATATCGACTGCTAATTTGTATTAACATTTGTACAAGACTATACAAATATATTTTACGTACTATCCATTAATGTCAGCACGCCTGTGTATTCAGTATTATGACATTACCAGTTCAACTGAGTTGTAAGTTTGATGAAGACATATTTCATTGCTTACATTAAAGTGGTTTATTTGCACCTTGGAGCTCTGCCATAAGATCATTGGTACTCACCTCAGCCTGGTTTAACTTGTAGCCTCTCCTATGATTGAGCTTCCGTGTTTAGCTCATGTAAAAATGCAAAATTTGGTGTCGTTTTTCTGCAGTTTACTTGCTTTATTTGGTTTTAAATCTCGACTTACTTTGTCGGTTGAAAATACGAGAAGATGCAAAATTTTGCCCCCGAATTAATCTTGTGGAGCCAACCAGCAGCGATGTTAGTGAAGGTCGCCCTATTAGCAATGTCTGAATACTCCAAGCAATCAAAATCTAATTACTGTTTGCTAATTTAGTCACACGTTCTGTGTGTAACAAAGTACTTGAACATGTTACAGTATCGTACATGTTAAAGTACAGTTTAGACAAGAATGATGATTGAACAGGAAAGTCAAAATTAATGAAAGTGGTGAAAGGGAATTTTTAAGTACATCCCAAAAAAACTTTCCATATAAAGTTATATTACGTTTTATTACGTTTACGTGTTTGAAAGACTTATAGTTTTGGAACAGAAAATTATTAATATTATGAAATGTTCTTGCCACCTTGTAAACGCCAATGCATCGTAATCTCAGTATGCTCCACTCCTTCACCAAAAATTCATCATTAATCTCACTGAAATATAAAGTAATTTGATTTTTTGCTTAGTTAGAGGAGTGTTCTGATTATTTTTTCAAACTCTACGCGGTGTTAGCTGAACTTATTTCAAACGACTTAGCGTTAAAGTGAATGCGATACGCCTAACGGTTATCGCTGTAGTTTAAATTCGTGAGTTTTATACAGCGTTACTGCTAACGCAAACGTTTTTCCCAATAAGACAGCATGTAAGGTGATATAAAGTTTCAGGACGAATTCTTTAAGCTTTAGTATGGAAACTGTTTTCTTGTCCTTTGACTAATTGCTTGGAGTGTTTTGAACTGATGTTAAAATCTACAGACTGCAAGCTTATAACAATCAATTAAGCCACCAAGAAAACTGTAAAATTCTCTTCCCCCCTCCCCGTCTTAGGTTTAACTTTAACTTATTTTTGACAGACCTTTGGTTAAGTGTTTATAATGTTTTCTCAAGTACCATGCTATTAGTCAAACTACTCAGAACCCAAAAGCTTTTAAAATCACTTCTCTGTTTTTGCTTGAAAATGTTTCCTGTTTTAGATGCCGAACCCTTGTCAAGACCCACTTCATTTCACAGAAAATTTGGCACATTTTTTATCGCTTCTACCGCGTTTTTTATAGCGTCTGGGCTGTATCGTTTTCTGGAGGGCGTATTTTTAGTGTGTAGTCTGCGTATCCCTGCACATACCACCAAATAAGTCTTCAACTAGAATCCACTTTCAAGGGGAAATTTGGTGTAATAATTTGCCAAAAATTACTAGAACTTCACGATGTGTTATAGCTAGCTGGCTCTGTGCTGTAATAATGTAATCGAAACTTGCAAAAAGATTCTGAATTCTGCCTTGTCTGTTGCAATTCCAGCTTTTCCTGCTTCTGTTCGGAATGAAACTTAGCACCCTGTTTACGACTCCGCGTATGGAACCCATTAGAGTTGTCCATACGTGCAGATCGTGAGAGAATGGGCACAGTCGATAGCCACTATCACCCCCTACCCCATCTTCTATGTAGAGGATCGAGGTCTAACTTAAATTTCTTTGCGATTTGTTGAACACGTTCGGAGAGGGCTACCCATTTAAACCTCTTTTTGCTTTTAACCGTTAATCTAAAACTCATGAGTCATAAACGGACTTCCGTTTTTCTAGGTCTTCGTGTTCAGATTACATCCCTTCCTTTAAACTAGAACGCGTTTGAAAGTCGAAAATGTTTCTGAAAGCAAAAACGCTTGATTCATGCACAACCAGACAATGACTTGAGGCATTTAAGTCTGCCTGCCTAGGCAGTTACCAGCATGCTGTTAGCCAGGTCTGTAATTAAATCTGCCGTCTCAAAGATGCCAATTATGAAGACATCTTTTTGGAGTTAAGGCTAGAATGAGAGAAATTGTACGAATCTTAATCACAGCAAGCATTTGCGAACAACTTTAGTGGCTTTGTCATGTAAAAACAAAATGTATTTAAATCCTGGAATAAATCCCCATGTCTGCTTTAGAAAAATGACCAGTGAACTCAAACGATTGACAAACGTTATAACTGTCTATTAAATATTTATGTAGGAATTCGGTTCAAACGAAGTCTTTTGTGTCTGGAAATATCTTCTCTTTTGCAACATTTTCTGCTGAAAGGGATGTTTATTTTTCGTACTCAAACCGGGTTGAGTAGTAAAATGTTCAAAACAATGATTCTGTTAACTTCTGTTTGATTAGGAAACGCTTTCAAACACTCAGCGGGTATCCTTATGTCGTTGTACCCTTTCTAAAGTGCGTATCTATGACGCAGGCTCACAGACATCTGTAGCTAACAACTTGGCATTCGCAGAAGAAAGAGGTTTGGTTGCAGAATTCCTAGGTTCGTGCTTTCACGGAAATTAGAGTCAATGTTAAGTTCTGTCTTGTGACACACGGTAGCGCTAGTGGTGGCGGTGGAGGGAGACACGCCCTTCGTCGTTGATTTATCATCATTGCAACCAACAAGATTCATCTCTGTAAGGGATATTCCACCAAATATAATGTAGGTCGCTGACCCCCGGGGTCTACACACTCCCGGGTGTTATTACCAGTTTGCTGCTGCTAGTCTGTGCAAACACTGATATCAACTTGCTTGATACAGCCCGATGTTGTTATTAACCCAATAATGTTCGTAACGGTGTCAAATAAGACCCGCCGTTTGGTTCACTCAAGTTGCGAGATTAAGGCTTTCATGATTTTTACAGTCTGCAATTTCTGACTATGATTAGGCCTTGCTGGTGATGGCCTCAATAAGCCTTTTCAGAATTGCAGCGATTGATGATGATCGTGGAAAGGTCAAAGTTTAAGTGTACCAGACAACGTATAGTAAATCACTCTACGCATAGACTAATGCATAATTAAGTAACGTCTACGGAAAACGAGTTACTAAACTGATCCGGCAGAAGGCTTTGCTTCACGCATGTTACGTGACGGTTGTAGTTAAAGACGCGTTGCTGTGGTACACTTAGCCTTTGACCTACAGCATCTGCGCGTGCGCTTAACTAAACTGTGAAGGCTTATTATGGTGGAAATTTGAGCAGGCATTTGTTGAAGACTGATTTGTGGAAGTATGTTAAATGTTTCTATGTAACATTTGCCCAACCCCTTTGTGGTACACTGACCACCATATAATATTACCTTACATTATCAACAACAAACACATTTTGAATTTTCGAGATGGCAGCACCGTCGCAAGTATGTTTCTACTCTTTAGTGTTGCATTTAGAAACTAATGATGCAATTAGTAATGAGATTAATGGGGTTATTCCTTTATAATTGTATTCTAGTGTTTCAAATGTACAATAATGTTGGAGCTGACTGTCTGCAAATAGATCACTATCTATCTAATTGTCTGTAATAATTATAGACCTATGATAGTCTAGGAAGTCTTGCACATTCTCATGTAATTCTTTCCGTTCTTTATGCAGTCAGTGTATAGTTAAGGAAGCATTTGTAAAGCATTTACACAGAGATTCTGAGTGAAAATTTTGCGAAGTTGAGTTGCTAACATGTATTATGTACGTTATTTTTGACTCATGTTTTGATCTCAGCGATTCTATGTTGTCGTTTTTATTATGCGTCCCGTTGTAATATGTAGGTAAATAATTGTCTAAAGTTACATTGTTCGTTACATTTCGTTGAAATCTAGTCGCATATTGGCGGTAATAATATGATGCATTCCTTGAGTATTTTTGTGCATTTTTAAGCCGCCGTATATTGTAGTTTATTGGACTGACGTTTTTATATAGAATAATTTGTCCCAGTGCTTCTAAATCTTAATTTAACAAGTTTTATAAGCACTTCTTACTGTTTCCTAAGCTAATGACGTCATTTTTGCAGCCACGTCGTTTTTTATAGGTTTTACACGTCAAATGTAGACACAGGAAACTTCAAATGTGACTTAGGTAAGTCAAATGTAGACATAGGAATTTCGAATGTGTTTTGGTAACTAAAATGTGACTTAGGTAAGTCAAATGTAGACGCAGTACTTTGAATAAATCGGTAATTAAGTTATTTAAGGGCAAATTAGAAAAAGATAAACCAAAGATAGTGCATCTATTAGTAGGCCTATAACGTTTTTATTTTAACTTAGGAGCAATTATTAAATTGAAATTAAAGAAGATTAAATTTAACATCCGTAAACTTAATTTAACAACACCTGTCCCACATATGAGATACCAATGTCACATTTGACTTGACATGTGTCTACATTTCACTTGAAAAAAACGCTTAAGATTTGTTGAAAACCATTGTTAACACATTTGAACTACTAAAGTCTACATTTGAGTTACCAAGACACATTTGAATTATCTAAATCTACATTTGAGTTAACGCAGGTCTACATTTGACATGTAAAACGTATAATTAAAGTGTATCTCTGTTTTGATGCAGTATCAAAATATTTATTTTTGTCAGTATATTTGCAGTTCGATTCTGTAACTGTGACGAAAGAGTTATTCTATCAGTTGTATTCTCTATATTCTTAAAATGCTGACGTTTTCTGTATATAAACCTAGATATTTAAATATTTTTAACAACGTTGAAAACGTTTTTCTTACATCTGGCGAAGTTATGAACAGGGCCTATTTCAGCCTAGGCGAGGCCTGGGGAAGTGGGGCGTGTGAGGCCCCATGGGTGCGCTACCATGGTTGGCGCCCAGAAAATTTTTGAACTGCTAGAACGCTGGAGAAACATTTTCGAAGAGAAAATATAGAGTTATACAGTTGTTAAAAGAAAGACAATTGAAAGAAAAACTGCTTTATTCTCAAGATCAGTCCTTAATACTTGTCAATACTGGCAAACGGCGTGTGTGTGGCAAGAGAAAGAGAGGGAGAGAGGAGGCAGTATGTTCGCATAAAGCAAAAAAATGTTACCTTGGTGCGAGGCCCCCCCTGGAGGGTGAGGCCCCGGGGAAGTATCCCCACTTTCCCCCCTTGAAATAGGCCCTGGTTATGAAATTGATTAGAAAATTGAAACTTTGTTCTGGTCATGTATTTCTGAGCCTTAATGCATTTATTTCTGTTCATCAAGACTCCCAAATTGCTTTCAGCCATTCAATCGCCCAATGTCGCCATGTATGTGGAATTTAAATCGACTTAAATCGTCTACAAACATGTCGCCAAAATGGCGAAGCTTTTCATTCAGTTTGTGGACGGTCTAAATGGCTTCAATCGTTTACTCTGGAAATCGTCAAAGAAGCCAAGTAACAATTTCACTAGCGATTGTGCAGGAAAAATGCTCAATCCGGTCTTTTGGAGACTTTAAAAGCGCACGGATCAATATCAGACAGCCAAAGTTGTCATTACCATCGGCCATATTGTCGTTGCCATGGCGACAAGCGTGTCATTCCGCCGTCATTTTATTAGCAAAACGACCTTTCACATGTTTCTGACAAGCGTATATATTGGCATATACTTTTTAATGATGCGCACAGATATCAATGCGAGTTTCTCGAATAGGCAAGTAAATGTGACGTCACATCTTACAGAAATATGGAGGAAATCTTTAGTTCTTTAAAAGTTTCATAATTCATTGCTGGGGTGAACCCTGCTTTTAAAAAGCTGGAGGCTCAACAAATTTTACTGTAGCCGTGCAACGAACCCATCGGGAGCAGGGCTTACTGGTCGATTCCAAAATATTCTGCTGGGACTGCTTAGGTCTCTGGAGCTTTTATTCGACATGTGAACGTTTGCTTACTCTATTAGACGCATAATATTAGTCAGCAGCTCTGTGCCTCATGTATTCTGTTAGGACATCATGAAGACGTCTGTAACAGTTGAGTTTGTTTGAACTATAAATCTATCTTATTATTCAAATACAAAATTTTGGACTTTGACTTGAAATTCTCTTAATATGCTCTTTGTGTGAGTAGCTGCCATAATTGTTCGCAAACAAGTTACTACATGTGTAATTTTAAAACTCATGTTAGGACATGTTTCTTTTCTCACCGAAGCAGTGTTAGAATTACTTAGTCTGTAGAAAATCTTGTTCCTTCTAATAGAATTATAATCGCTGTTTGCATTTTTGTCTATTTATTATGAAAACATGTACTTATGACGTCATTATAAGGATTAGCTAATTCTCTATTTGTCGTACGTTGTGCACAATAAAATGTCGTATTGTACTGTAAAATATAGTTGATGTGTGAATAATAAAGTTGTATAAATTTCACATTTTCGAAAACTTACTTTGTGTATTGGTTTCGTATTTTTCAACTTTTGCTTGTTCACATTTGAATATGTAGAAAAGAACAAAAAGAATAGAATGAGACTAGAATGAGATAAAATAGAATAGAATAGAATAGAATAGAATAGAATAGAATAGAATAGAATAGAATAGAATAGAATAGAATAGAAAAATAAAATACAACAGAACAGAATATAGTAAAAATGTAATAGAGTAGAATAGAACCGAGCAGAACACAATGGAACAGAACAGAAAGTTAATATTTTGTTTACATTACGATATCCATAGTGAAACTACAGTTGCCAAAAACAACCTCGGTTACTGTAACGCACCGCTGATTTTTACCCACAGCGTGCACTACTCGGGGTTACGGTTAAGGTCACGATAATTTGCACAGTAAATTGTAAGAATTACTATATTTATATTGTCACGTGTAATTAAAGTAGAACTGTTTGCAGTTGTGCGCCTAGCTAATCATAGTAGCTCTTGTGTATCGTTCACAACCCAGTGCAATCATTCGGTATAATAAGTGCTTTTGCCGTGAGAAGTTCTCCCTTATTGCCTGTTTTGTACTTAAGTCGACAAAAGGCGACGTTGTAAAAATAGGTGTTTCATACTAGAATATGGCCAGTGTTGTAGTATAGGTTTTACATGTCAAATGTAGACCTGCGTTTACTCAAATGTAGATTTAGGTAATTCAAATGTGTCTTGGTAACTCAAATGTAGATTTAGGTAGTTCAAATGTGTTAACAATGGTTTTCAAGAAATCTTAAGCGTTTTTGGTCAGTCAAATGTAGACACATGTCAAGTCAAATGAGACATTGGTATCTCAAATGTGGATAGGTGGTAAAGTTCAAGGATGTTAACAATTGCTCTTAAGTTAAAATAACAACGTTGTACGTTCACTAATATTCTGCAAACTTTACATACCATTGGAACTGTTAGACAAAACAATACATTCTTAAAATAAACAATGTTTCTTGAAGAAAAACCAATTCATTAATGCAGTGCTAATGCATTACTTAAAAAACTAATGAGTGATTCACTGTTCGTTGGGAAGTGGGAACCGATTTATTCTTCTCTGCCGACATTTTTTGTAAAACGTTAACAAATAAAATGTAGAATTGGTGTATATATTAATAATTGTTTAATTGTTAACTTATTTACATACATAACTTATTTATGTACAACACTTTTAAGTGTTTTTATCAAATAAACACTTTCTTTTTATTTGAAAAATGTATTAACGTCCATACAAATAGTTGCAAATTAATTAAATATCACAAAAATTGATGCTGCCGATAGCACCATGACCATAAAATATTATTTTAATTTGGTATTATCTTTTTGTAATTTGCACTTAAATGAGTTAATTACCGATTTATTCAAAGTACCGCATCTACATTTGACTTACCTAAGTCACATTTGAGTTACCAAAGCACTTTCGAAATTCCTATGTCTACATTAGACTTACCTAAGTCACATTTGAGTTACCAAAACACATTCGAAATTCCTGTGTCTACTTACCTAAGTCACATTTGAGTTACCAAAACACATTCGAAATTCCTGTCTACATTTGACTTACCTAAGTCACATTTGAGTTACCAAAACACATTCGAAATTCCTATGTCTACATTTGACTTACCTAAGTCACATTTGAGTTACCAAAACACATTCGAAATTCCTATGTCTACATTTGACTTACCTAAGTCACATTTGAGTTACCAAAACACATTCGAAATTCCTATGTCTACATTTGACTTACCTAAGTCACATTTGAGTTACCAAAACACATTCGAAATTCCTATGTCTACATTTGACTTACCTAAGTCACATTTGAGTTACCAAAACACATTCGAAATTCCTATGTCTACATTTGACTTACCTAAGTCACATTTGAGTTACCAAAACACATTCTAAATTCCTGTGTCTACATTTGACTTACCTAAGTCACATTTGAGTTACCAAAACACATTCGAAATTCCTGTGTCTACATTTGACTTACCTAAGTCACATTTGAGTTAGCAAAACACATTCGAAATTCCTATGTCTACATTTGACTTACCTAAGTCACATTTGAACTTTCCTATGTCTACATTTGACGTGTAAAACCTACAGTAGGTTTCCACTGTGCATGGAGTACCTGCCGAACTAAGCCATACATTGCATTTAATGGTGACCATTCTCTGCCAAAAAGCGAGTTCGAATTTGCGACTTTCGAACACGAATCAAACCGAATTTCAGCATTTGTAATTTACTGGGTGAAAATATTTACAAAGGTATACGGTCATTAATTACAAAGTAGCAGGCGAGACAAATATATGTACAAGATAGTACGTAGCACGTTACAAAACAAAAAAAAAACATTATCTTATTCAGTTTTAAAATTTTCGTATAATTTTGGAATCCCGAATAATATGCAGCTCTTTAAAAAAGATCATGCATATTGCTTGATTTTATTCTGCAGTAAAACACTAATAATTTGCTTAAAAACCGTGTAGTGAAATTGCAGCTAAAGTGTGCTGATTGCAAACGTTTGAAACATTTTAATAATAAGGAACATGTGTAGTTGATGTAGTGATTTATTGAATCCATTATTTTAAGTTCGAATCGAATTAGAACTAAAAAAATGAATCGAATTCGGACATTCGATGCTCACCACTAGTCTTCAGGCCTTATAATTGTTTAAGTGTTTTGTGCAAGATTTCCTGATTTCATTTTTCGTAAAAAAAATTGCCAACTCAAAACGCCTCCTTTAACAGTAAGTATAGCGGGGGTTTCCACGACAGAAGTGACGCCATAGCGGCGGTTTCTACGACAGAAGTGACGCCATATCGGCGCTCCCGTTTACCTTTATCTGATTGGACAATCTGCTGTCCTCTTTGTTTTCAGCTCCTGTTTCTTTTGTTGGAAGTAGATGTGCCTGATGTCTGCAGTAAACATCAAGCCAGGCTCTACGACAGATGGTATTGATAAAAGATCTGCCAGTAGCCTACACTATACAATATCCTAAATATGCAAGATGTTAAAGTTTAATTAAATTAACGAAAATATAGCCTAAACTGCATTTGATTTATGACAGGGGTGTGCAAATTATCTGACTAGCCGGGCCACATTAGACTTTCCCGCAATTCCTGCGGTCCACAGGCAGTTTGATCAAGGAGCCAAGTGCAGAAAGGCCTAATAACGATTTTTTTGCATCCGACCTGCGTACATCATTACTACTGCAATCAAGAAACTATTTTAGAAGTTATTAAAATTTATATTACAAACCATATATTTCTACCTTCAGGACAGATAGTGGTACTTTCATTACAATGCATATTAGTAATGTGTATCACACTGTCTGTGTAGTACAGTGACATTAAGCTACAACCGTCTTGTAAGGGTTAATGGCATCCGATCTAGTAGAAAAAACTACCCGCACTATCTTTGGGATCGTGGCACGGACTTCAGCTGGATACACTCAATTAATCGCCCGGGCCGCAGTTTCATTAGGTTGACAAATGTTTTCGCGGGCCGCACAAATTCTCCCGGCGGTCCGCAATTTGCACACCCCTGATTTATGACAACTCTTTTTGCTTTTTGTTAAATTTCACTAAAATTGAATTAGTCCTTTACCAGAAAAGTTTCACTTTAATCAGCAATTTGCTTCCCAGTAGCCTCAGGATTGTTGTTGTCGTCGCCATCGTCATCGCTGCTGTTGTTGTTCTTGTTGCAGTTGCTGCTGTTGCTGCTCAGAATACACTGGTTGATGATCGAATCACTGCACTCCTTCCTTCAAATCCTCATAAATCAATCAGCATGGTACACGTTCTACCTGTGTTTCAATTTGTGTGTTAGCAGGGACTGACTTATCAAAATGGTACAGTACCGATGATAAATTTACACAAGAAACCTGTGGTGGAAAAGTCATTTTTCCTAAACCACGGGCAGCCAGTAGTCTGAACTTTTTCAAGTCTTCTTTCGCTGCTTAATTCCATAGCCTCATTTCATCTAAATTTATATTCCTTGCGAAAATTTTAATCCGGAAATTGCAATGCGGTTGCCATGGTTACGAGCTGGCAAACGCTGTTATTGCCCGTCTGAATCTTATATCTAGCGCGCCAAACAAAGTAGAAATTCGTGTTTATTGAAATTATTGCTCTGCTATATTGTCATTGTCCTTAGCACATATTTTTCTTTAATGTTTTACATGAATATTATTTTACATGCATGCGAAACAAAAGCTCAAAGGTCAAGGTCACAGCGAATAATGGAGTGGTTCGTGCTATAAGATTAGTCTAACATAAGTGAGATTTTAACATAGGACCAGAGCCTATTTCAGCCTAAGCGAGACCGGGGAAGTGGGGCGTGTGAGGCCCCCTCTGGGGGGGGGGGTGCGGGGCGTGCAGCAACAGAGAGAGAGAGAGGGGGAGAGAGGAGGCAGTATGTTCGCATAAAGCAAAAAAAATGTTACCTCGGCGCGAGGCCCCCTGGAGGGTGAGGCCCCGGGGAAGTATTCCCACTTACCCCCTGAAATAGGGCCTGCATAGGACTGAAGGGTCAAAGATCAAAGGTTAGAAGCAAAGGTCACAGGAACGATAGAAATGGCTGGTGACCATGTGCGAGAGAAAGTGAAAAAATGGGCAAGTGATAGAATGGCAAAAAGAGAGTGACAGAAATAGATGGATGGAATGTAGATAGATGGAGAAAGGGATCGATGGAGGCAGAGGGAGTAAGACAGACAGACAGACAGGCAGACCGACCGACAGGGAGAGAGAGAGAGAGAGAGAGAGAGAGAGAGAGAGAGAGAGAGAGAGAGAGAGAGAAAGTGAGCAAAAGAGAGCGAGAGAGAGACAAAGAGAACGTACTTTGATCATATCACACATATGTTTATTGCTTTTAAAAAGGTAAATAAATGTCGTAATAAAAATTCATGTATATCTTTGCGATCGTACTCACAAATACGTGTTCGAATTCATAAAATATTAAAACTGATCATAATGTAAATATAAGGGCTCGCTTATCGATTATCACACTTTGGTTGCTGAATCCTTCTAACATTTTTCGCGGGCATATAACATTCTTGTGCATAATACTTGTGAATCGTTTGAAGTTAAATCTAATTTAGGCATAATACGTTATTAACCGTTCATAGTGTGAAACTGGAAACATTTAATGTAATTGCTGATCTGAGCCTGCAAAAAGAGGCACCTTTTTGTATATACGTTCATTTCTTGAACTTGAATAAAGATTTATTATTATATATAATAAAACATATTTCGCGAGCATTAAAACAAGTTTAATTATCTTCCCTGACGGTTTGGCCTTTCCTTTAAAAGTCTTTTGTAAATGTGGCCATTCTAGCAGACGGAATGGCCACACTTGTTGTTTTTAAAACACTTTGGTGATACATGCATTTTCTTATAATATCTTCACGCTTTTTGCTCACTATTTGTCTTGCTAATCTTGTATTATTTGTTAATAATTTTTTTAATTTTTTACTTCTTCCTGCGAAGCAATGATTGTTAGAAATTGTATTCATAAAATTAATGCGGCTTTCTGTTGTGGAGATCATTTTTCTTTCAAGATGAGCTCGCCATTGTGGTCGCAACATTAAATTGATTTTACTACTTATGAGTTTATCACGATTTTATTGCTGAAAACTCTTAATATTTTTCTCAAATTATAAAATACTGTTGTGGAGATCGCTGGCATCTATTAGAATTAAATAGAACATTGTAGAATGTTCCATTAAAATAATCGTCTTACCTTGTAGAATGTTCTAGAAAGAAACGTCTAGAATGTTCCCTGGCACCCTATATAAGGCAAAGCAGGCCGCTGAGAGGGGCACACAGATTCACACGGACACCACTTACACATTCCCTTGTATATTTGCATTTTCATATACACTTAATCGTTTTCCAGATTTTCACGTTTAGTGTAATCATTTCGTGTTCCTTCATACTTTTGTGTTGTAGAATTCTCGCTTAATAAATTAGTTTAATTTGATGAAGTCTTTTTTGGTTTTCTTTACGAGCCTTCCGAGAGAAACAAAACACAACATTTTCTAAAAATCGTCTGGTGGAATTCGGTAGTTCAATATGTATCATTTTTGAAAACTGTACTGGTCACATGGGTCTAGCCTCAGATTCACAACCCACGACCATGACACATTTCCAACTCTGGTCTGCGATCTTAGAAAAACATTCTTATTGTGGAAGAAGAGCTCAGAACTTATCTCAATCTAAAGTATTCACTGCTGTAAATTTCTAGAATTTTGCATGATAGAAACGAAAATTCACAATAATCCACGAATTGCTAATTGCATTTGGGCAAAGAGTCTTAGCATAACATTAAATTCCTGAATTTGCCTAAATCAATTACATCATTAACATGGAATAACTTTCATCAATAAACCTCAATATCAGCATCCTCTTGGGGTTGAGACAAGTCAGCATCTTCTTCAGCATCCCAAGATTCACGTCAATGCTTACCCGGCCAATTTGCCTAATTGGCTTCGATGGCGTAAAATTACTGTAAACTAGACGTTGGTCTGCACACGTGCTTAGCCTAATTACTGTATTCCGCAAGGATCATCTGCATTAGGCATGATATGGGACTATTATGTATTTGAGGGATGTAATTCGTGATACACAAGAGATGACCTTTATTTCGTATTATGGAATTCTGCGAGAAAGCCATAATTTTTACAAATTTCTATACCAGTGGGCTTTTTACCAATTGGTTAACTAGGTAGCCTAAGGCGCCAAGTTTTAAGGATCCCTGTCAAAGAAATTCTTATTCTCGGAAAATGCATATCCTAGAATATTCATATGAAGGTCGTAAAATATAACACACCATAAGCAGTTACAAATTCCGCTTTTATATAAACGCTGGATAACAAGTACAATTATTACGTAAAAGGAACTTCACCACAAGTTATTGCGCAATCTGCTTAGATATAAGCGCTATGCTAATACACGTTATTAACATTACAATAGCCACATGGGTATTGAGTACAGTAATAATTCAACTAACACAACACAGGTAATTGTTTAGCGCGTTTAGATATAAGCATTAAGCAACCATAACGAATCCATAATAAAGATGGCCTGGAGTGAAACATCATCAGCTTAGGTAGCCGTAAAGTCTTGATACGCCCCTGGTTATGGTCACGTGGTATGTATTTCTGAAGAATGTGTAATGCAAGCCCGAAGGTCTGTTTTATATTGACCACCTAGTTTGTTTATTTATGTAAGCAATAAGCTCCCCCGGTTGTAATATACAACAAAGAGTTTGAAATTTAATTAAACAAAAGTTATTGCTATCAAGTCAGAAAGCGAAAGAGACATGGAGAGAAAGACGAGGAAGGGAGAGACACAGAGAGAAATGAGATAATTACAGTGAAAAAAGACAGCCAGAGAGAGAGAGAAAACGGGAGAGAGAGAGAGAGAGAGAGAGAGAGGGGGAGAGAGAGAGAAGGGAGAGAGAGAGAGAGAGAGAGAGAGAGAGAGAGAGAGAGAGAGAAGAGGGGGAGAGAGAGAGAAGGGAGAGAGAGAGAGAAAGAGAGAGAGAGAGCGAGAGAGAGAGAGAGTAGGGAGAGAGAGAGAGAGAATTTTCTTTGTTTATCTGACTCCAACGTTTATTGCTTTAAACAAGGTCGACAAATATCGTAATCAAAATTCGTGTAAGGTTGCAAAGTTCTTTCGTTTCTTTCATTGCTGAAAAATACAACATTTAACTGTAATTTTGTATTACTAACACTGAAAATAACCTTTTTGCACAAAGTTTTTATGAATTAACTTTATATGTATGCACTATTTGACATTTGTTTTGCCAATGTACATTATAATTATGTATTTGAGCAATAAATTGAAATGAATTGAAACTACGCTAATTGTGTCATATTTTTTAGTAACGTCGGTAAATAGAACATCACAAAAAGTCATTGACGGAAAAGGCAATATTTCATTGCAGCTCTATAAACACTAGAACTGTGAGCACCTGCTTAATAATTTAGTCCCGCTTTGCCATAGTCCCATATTGATTTGCCCTCCGGCTATATTATTCTGCTGTATATACCTGCTAATTGCTTTGCTATACCTGTGTGGCGCGCATCCACATGTGATACATGTACAGGGAAAAAGGTGCTTAAAAGTGTTTTGTGATACAAAAGGACGTTAAGCCAATAATGTGCGTTCTGCTGTATATCACCCACTTGATTTAATGCGGAAATTGGTTGATGTACGTAATCGTTTTGTTCGGGGGGATGGGGTGGGTGGGTAGTTGTCTCAGTAGGCGCAGCCTTCGCGCACCTGTGCTTGCGTAGCACCTGGGAGGACAGTGACAAAGGATTTGGGGAGGTCAGTGACAGCAGCTGGTTGCCTGGTAACCAGTTTTGTGGAGATAGTTTTGTTACACAGGTTAGGCTTTGGTGCGAAGATTAGCTGTGAGTTCCACTCAATAGCGAATGCGCAAAACTTTTAAGGTGGAAATTCCAAAATAATTATTTTAATAGCGTAGTCAGATCTATTATAATTGCATGATCGTGTGAGTTCAGGCGTGAAGTTACAAGTTTCGAAATTTAGAACTTAATTGTACTGAAAGTTTACTCTTTCCCTCCCTCTCTCTCCTCTCTGTCCTTTCGCTCTCCTTGTCTCTCTCTCTCTCTCTCTCTCTCTCTCTCTCTCTCTCTTTCTCTTTCTCTTTCTCTCTCTTTCTCTCTCTCTGTCTTTCTCTCTCTCTCTCTCTCTCTCTCTCTCTCTCTCTCTCTCTCTCTCTCTCTCTCTCTCTCTCTCTGTCTCTCTCTCTCTCTCTCTCTCTCTCTCTCTCTCTCTCTCTCTCTCTCTCTCTCTTTCTCTCTTTCTATTTCTTTGCCTATCTAGATAGGTATAGATAGACACCATTATTTCAGACCTCGTCCATGTAGCATAAATAGAATTATATAAAAGGTATAAAACTGCAAACTACATACCAATATATACAAAGACAAATTTGTCTCTCTCTTCCTTTTTCTCTACTCCATCCTCACCTGTTTCGCCTGCTCTGCCCGAGGTAAGAGTTTACTTGAAAAGGGAAACCACGTTCAGTGCACAAAAAATGATGTCAAGGTTGAATTAAGTCACTGCCGAAAAAAAATTACTGAACGTCAGTCCTAAGTCATAAGAAGAGTCATAAGGCACAGACAGGCCCAATGAGAAAACAATTGTCGCATTATATGTCTAAAATGGACCCAGCAATCTATCGTCTTAGAGGAAGTTCAACTTATCCTTCATTTTGCGGAAGAACTTTTGCTAAGAGGGTCTAAGAGGTTCTCTTCTTTCAATGCTGGCCCGATTTTCAGGAATTATTGTTTCTGTGCTTTGACATGCAGTGCTGTAGTGTCCGTGCAGGGTAGGCGTTTCTGATGTGATAGCCTTGATATCAAAGATATATTAAATTTTAGAAACTACTTGAATAACTGGTTTGAGGCTTTCTAAGTAGCCCTTGCTATCGGTTATTCAACCTTGCGAATCAATATTCTATTTGTTAGTTGACCACTAAACCAGGGGCGGAACTAGATGTGGCAAGCAGGGGGGGGCGCAAAAACTTTCTGGGGGGCGAGGTATCCGAAGTGGTTAAATAATGGTTAAGCCAATTTTTAACCCCTTTTATACTGCATGCAGGCCTATAATTAGCGTGCGTGTAAGACGGCGTAGCGGACAAAGCAATAATGAGAAAATTAACTCTCAGTTAACCTAACGTTATTACTGTGCCTCTAACTAAATTGTTATTTACAGAAATTTATCACACACAAGTTTTAAGAAAATAATACACTGAAGCTACCAAACATTTTTTTACCTAATTCTAATTCATATTGAAAATGATTACATGCGAACTGCAATTTTCACTGCAAAAAAATTATTTGTCCGATTTTGCAGGGGGGGGGCGCCCCCGCCCCCCTCGCTCCCCCCTAGTTCCGCCCCTACACTAAACGAACTTGAATTCACCAGTAACGTACCTTCTCTATATCTTACACTATCGACCCTTTTTTATGTAGAATTTGAGAGCAGTTTTGGGGGGATGGACAGAGGGTCACCGGACAAAGGACCACCCAGACAAAGGACCACCCCGGGCAAAGATTCACCTGAAAAGACAAATCGCCACCAGACAAAGAACCACCAAGCAAATGTCAAAACGCCAAAATACTGTTTTTATGCATCGCATCGCAGATTAAAAAAATTAAAAAATTTCAAAAATGTTAAAAAAATAAAATTTAAATCCTTAAAAGCGTTTAATATGTAAAAAATCTCAATTTGAAAATCATTATGTTCAACGAAACAGTTTGGAAATAGTACGTTGATGTGTAGCTCATAACAATTTGTTTCATTTTTATTCACAAATTTATTTTGAACAAAACACTTCAATATAAAACTTTTCATTTGTTTGACATGGTAATGACGTGATCCGTGAGAGCCACGCCTTACCTTTAACAGGCCTTTCTTCGCTAGGTAACATTCGAGGCTACAGCCCGGACGAGGGCACCATTTGCGGCGATCTATATATCAAACGAAAGGTCTCGATCTAGTGTCGTGCCATTGATGGTTTATTTTTCGAATCGGGCCCACCGGGAGGAACGGGGGGCGAAAAACCTCCAAAAATGGCCCTTTTTCGGCCGTTTTTTGCAAAAGTTATACGGCTGAGATGTAGAGAACGGGAACGGGCCGAGGGGGGTGCTGGGTATGGATAGATAGCCCGTTCAGCGGTGGGTGTAGTAGGCATATTTAGAATTCCCGAGAGGGCCACGGGGTCCCGCAACGGGCGTTTTCCCGGACCCAACTCGCGATTTTTTCGAAATTTTGACCAAACAGCCTGCGGAACAAACGTTCTAGCGTCGCCCAGTGGGACTCTAGGAAGGAGATATATAGCTCTTTACAAAGAGGAAGGACAGGGCTACACGATGATGTAGGCTACATTTTAGGGCAGGTCCACCGAGAGGAGTACCGAGGAGTTAATTGGATGTTCTATTTTCGACAATTTTCGCTTAGAAAATTGCTGACGCAAAGGCATTGTTGTGACGTCATCCATTGTATTCTGTCTATAATCTTATAGCTTTAATTCAGTAAAAGCTGCTGCTTTGCGTTAGGTAAGTAAACATACAGTAGGCAGGATGTTACGGGCTTTGCGTAATAAATGAGGACTAAGTAGAATGTTCGCGTGTTATTGATTATATGTGGTTTTTTACGCAAAATCTTTTGCGGGGCCTTTGCTATTTATTATATTATAGCACATAGTTTCAACTTTGTGAAAAATGTTTGGAATGGGTTTGTAGTAATGCTGTGCTGTTGGTGCTTGTGCTATAGGTGTCGTCATCGTTGCCACCATCATCATCATCATCAACATCATGATCACCACGTGAGGTGGTGGATTTGATGTGGTGTGGTGGTGGTGTGTTTTGTGTGTTGTGCTATGGATGGTGGATGGTATGGTGGGGTGGTAGGGCATGTGGGGTGTGGTGTGGGTAGTGTGGTATGGAGTGGGTGGCATGGTGTGTGGGTGGGTGGGTGTTGTGGTGCAGTGTGGTGTTATGGTGTGGTGCAGTGTGGTGTGATGTGGTGGAGTATTATGGTGTGGGTGGTGTGGTGTGGTGTGGTGTGTGGGTGGTGCGATGTGGTGTGGTGCAGTGGTATGGTGTGGTGCAGTGTGGTGTGATGTGGTGGAGTCGTATGGTGTGGGTGGTGTGGTGTGGTGTGTGGGTGGTGCGGTGTGCTGAAGTGGTATGGTGTGGTGCAGTGTGGTGTGATGTGGTGGAGTGGTATGGTGTGGGTGGTGTGGTGTGGTGCAGTGTGGTGTTATGGTGTGGTGCTGTGCGGTGTGATGTGGTGGAGTATTATGGTGTGGGTGGTGTGGTGTGTGGGTGGTGCAGTGGTATGGTGTGGTGCAGTGTGGTGGAGTGGTATGGTGTGGGTGGTATGGTGTTATGGTGTGGTGCTGTGCGGTGTGATGTGGTGGAGTATTATGGTGTGGGTGGTGTGGTGTGTGGGTGGTGTGGTGTGGTGTGTGGGTGGTGCAGTGGTATGGTGTGGTGCAGTGTGGTGTGATGTGGTGGAGTGGTATGGTATGGTGTGGTGCGGTGTGATGTGGTGGAGTGGTATGGTGTGGGTGGTGTGGTGTGTAGGTGGGTGGGTGGTGTGGTGCAGTGTGGTGTTATGGCGTGGTGCTGTGCGGTGTGATGTGGTGGAGTATTATGGTGTGGGTGGTGTGGTGTGTGGGTGGTGCAGTGGTATAGTGTGGTGTGATGTGGTGGAGTG